>PGSH02011157.1:0-41002 GCA_002915635.3 Ambystoma mexicanum | reverse complement strand
CCGCGTCATTGTCGGAAGTCTCGTGGGTCTCCTTCTAGGAGTCGGTCTCGCCACTCCTCAGCCTCTTCGAGGCATTCTCGGAAGCGCCGACACCGGTCGTCTTCCAGGTCCTCTTCGGAGGACTCTGCCCGGCACGTCGCTTACCCCACCAGCCGTGCGACGCCGGAGGAATGGGCTTCCTTCGGGAAGAAAATGCTGGCGATTCTTGAGTCGCAGGGTACTAAGCCGTCCGCGCCCCCGAGTGGGGTCGGTCGAGAGACACCGCTCGCAAGAGTGGTCGGCACGAGTCACGGGAGAGGTCCCGTTCGGACAAGGAGACTCGTTCTCGACGTACCCGTTCCAGGTCCCGGTCCTCGACGCGTTCGAGACCGTGTGCACCTGTGAGGTCTTCGAGGAAGACATCGACGTCTGAGGCGTCGAGGGCGTCGACAGGCTTTCTCGAGGCTCCGGCTCCGAGGAAGTCGTCAAAGCCGTCGACGCTCAGGTCGTCGAGGGACACGCTCGGGGCTCCGGCCTCGAGGGCTGTGTCGACACCGCCGATGCTGGAGGCGCTGCATCTGACATCGACGCCGATTTCCTCGACGCCGATTTCCTCGACGTCGACGCCGATGCCGGTTCTCTCGACGCCGGCGCCGATTCGCTCGACGCCATCGACGCCTTTCGTGTCGGAGGTACCCTGTGGCACGGGAGAACCCCCTAGGAAGGCTCTGGTTAAGAGCAAGCACTCTCGGGTGCCTTCTTTTCGCCACCTGGACTATATTTCAGAGGCGGAGGAGGATTCTGATGGCCTGGTTCCTAGTCAGGTTCCAGATGAAATTGTCTCGGGCCATAGTCAGTTTGACGATTTGAGACAGTCACTGCATGATGCCAGTGGACTGGACACCTCTCTGGAGGTGGAGTTTTGTAGGCCTGAACCTGGCTCTCATGCCGATTCCTCGTACCGGCGCCTTATGGCTAGGGTTTCTGAGTACTTGGATGGTCTGCTCCCCCAGGGGAGTTTGTGCAGGATGATCTGACGGACATCCTTGATGTTGGTCCCCCAACTGATCCGGTACTGCCGTTCCATATGGCTTTACAGAAAAGGGTGGCGGCGGCTTGGACTGCTCCGGAGAGTCTCCCGGCGGTAGGCAGATCCTTGTCGCGAAAATACCGTCCAGCCAGTAGCGACCACTGCTACTTGACCAGGCACCCCACTCCAGAGAGTTTGGTGGTGCAGGCGGCCACGGCCCCGGCAAAGCAGGCGTCGTACCCTACCATCCCTCCTGATAGGGACGACAAACGTTTTGATGGCTGGGCGAAGAAAGTGTTTTCTTCTGGTGGTATGGCGCTTCAGGCGGCCAACTCCATTTGTGCCTTGTCACGTTTCACACACACTCTGTCGAACTGTGTTGCGTTAGCGGCTGAACATATTCCCGAACGGGACGAACGGGATGGTTTCCTTGCTATGGTCCAGGATGGTAAGGATGCCATGTGTGAGTCCGTTCAGTCGGGTTTGGACTTAGCTTAATGTGTCAGTAGGTCCATGGCGGCGAGCACCGTGATACGCAGGTTTGCGTGGTTGCGGAAGTCGGGGTTTGCTCCTGATGTGCAGTCTCGGCTCCTCAACATGCCCTTTGACGGTGAACACCTTTTTGGCAGCAAGGCTGACGAGAGCCTTGAGAGGTTGCAGACCTCAAAAGCTGCAGCGAAGTCGTTGGGCGCTGCAGTTCGCCAACCTCCGCCTTTTCGTCCTAGGGGACAGCAGTGGAGGGGTGGTTCCTTTCGCTATTACTCGTCCTTCAGTAAAGCGAGAGGAGCTGGCAGTCAGAGGCCAACGCAGGGGTACCAGAGGTGGACGACAGGGTACCCGTGGTGCCAAGGCCGCTCGGGCAGTTGCCTCTTTGCCCTCAGGTAACGCTGCGGCCGCTCCCACTCAGTCATGAGGCCATGTCCCATGGTTCGCCGGTTGGGGGAAGGCTGGCGCAGCATCTTGTAGAGTGGAAAGCCATTACTTCAGATGTGTGGGTTCTGGAGATCATAACCCACGGCTACTGTCTTCCTTTTCGGCACAGGCCTCGCGACAATCCACCGGGGAACCTCTCTTTGCAGAGTCCGGATCCGCTCCTTGCGCAGGAAATTCAAGCCCTGCTGGAGAAAGGCACCATAGAACTGGTGCCTGTAGCGGAGAGGAACAAGGGATGGTATTCCCCTTATTTTTTGATTTCGAAGAAAGACGGGGGATTGAGACCCATCATGGACTTGCGCGGTTTGAACAAACTCCTCAGGAAGGACAAGTTCAAGATGGTTACTCTCTCTCTCAAGTCCTCCAGGCCCTTCAGCTTCAGGACTGGTTGGTGTCACTCGACCTCAAGGATGCTTACTTCCATGTGCCGATCCATCCCAAGCACAAGAAGTACCTGAGGTTCGCGGTTGGCGACTCGCACTTTCAGTTTCGGGTCCTGCCGTTCGGATTGACCTCCGCCCCGAGGGTTTTCACCAAGCTCATGGTGGTGGTGGCAGCGCATCTCAGGCAAGGGGGGATTCACGTCTACCCCTACCTGGACGATTGGTTGATCAGGGGGAGCTCTCCCGAGCAAGTCCTGGATCATCTGTCCGTCACCTGCCACTCCCTTCACAGGCTGGGCTTCTCCCTCAATTTAAAGAAGTCCCATTTGACGCCAACACAGTGGCTCCAGTACATCGGAGCAGTGCTCGACACTTCCCTGGGGCAGTGTTTTCCTCCCCAGGTGAGGGCTCTTCACATTCAGCAGATGGTGCACAAGTTTCAGCATGCCCAGACGCTCCCAGCGTTCGAGTTCTTGAGGTTGCTCGGCCTCATGGCATCCTGCATTCTTCTGGTGCCAGAGGCTCGCCTGCGGATGAGATCTTTGCAGTGGGCACTCAAGACGCAATGGTCGCAGTCCTCCGGCAGGATGTCGGACCCGGTTCAGGTGCCGCCCTCGGTCGCCCGGGACCTTCTGTGGTGGGCCGTCGAAGGCAACTTGATGAAGGGGGCTCCATTTTGGCTTCCCTGGCCGCAGGTGACGATCGTGACGGATGCATCCCTCACGGGTTGGGGAGCTCATGCCAACGGGCTGACAGTCAGCGGTCGTTGGTCTCCGTCGGAGTCCAGACTCCATATCAATCTGTTGGAGCTGAGGGCCGTCAGGCTAGCCCTGAAGGCTTTTCTGCCAACTGTGCGAGGAAAGAGTGTCCTGATCCTGACGGACAACACAGTGGCCATGCACTACCTCAACGAAAAGGGGGGGCAGGGTCACTTCCTCTGTGCAGGGAGGCGATGCAGCTCGAGTTCTGGGCCATCCAGCAGGAAGTTTCGATCTCGGCAGTTCATCTGGCCGGAGACGAAAACGTGACGGCGGACGCTCTGAGCAGGCAGAGCACGATCTCTCACGAGTGGGAGTTGGCTCGGGAGATTCTCCTGGAGATCTTCGCCCTTTGGGGGACCCCTCAAGTGGATCTCTTCGCCTCCAGTGTCAACCGGAAGTGCGAAAGGTTTTGCTCGCGGGAATTTCCTCCAATAGGAGCCTTAGGAGACGCGTTCGTGGTGGAGTGGTCATTTCCGCTGCTGTACGCGTTTCCTCCAGTCCCCATCATCCCGCAAGTGCTGCGGAGGTTACGGACGTTCGGTTCCCGTATGATCCTCATTGCTCCGGCGTGGGCTCGGAGGACGTGGTACCCGGACCTTCTCGACTTGTCCATCTGCCCTCCGCGTCGTCTTCCCTACCGAGACGATCTGCTCTCACGGGAGGGGGGTCAGGTTCTCCATCCAGAGGTCAGATCCCTCAACCTTCACGCTTGGCTTCTGAAAGGTTGAGGTATAGGGATTGGGACCTCCCTGAAGACGTGATGGAGGTGTTGCTTTCGGCCCGAAGGCCAGCAACAAAGTCTCTGTACCGTTGCCGTTGGCGTAAGTTCTGCGACTGGTGCAGAGTTCAGAATGTGGATCCTTTTGCATGTGACATCCCCATGGTTCTTTCCTTTTTACTTTCTTTGGCCCACAGGGGCTTGCAAGTGGGTACCATTAAAGGTTACCTGGCGGCGCTGTCCATCTTTAAGCACTCGTCTGAAGAGTGTTCTTACTTTAAAATCCCTTTCATTTCACAGTTTCTGAAAGGGCTCACTAATGTGTTCCCTCCGTCACCTTTCCTGGTGCCCGGTTGGGATTTAAACCTTGTTCTTAAGTTTCTTATGGGTGCTCCGTTTGAGCCTTTACATTCTTGCCCTTTGAGGCTGTTAACTCTGAAAACTGTGTTTTTAGTTGCGGTTACTTCCGCTCGCAGAGTGAGTGAGTTACAGGCACTTTCAGTTCAGCCACCCTTCACTGTATTTCACAAGGACAGGGTTGTCCTTAGAGTTCGTCCTTCTTTTCTTCCCGAAGGTAGTGACGGAATTTCATTTGGCCCAGAAGGTTGTTCTTCCGGCATTCTATCCTCCTCCGCATCCTGGTAAGGAAGAGGAGAGGCTCCATAGGCTTGATCCTAGGAGAGCTTTAAGCTTTTATGTTTCACGCATGTCCCGGGTCAGAGTGGACGATCAACTCTTTATTGGTTACGCTGGAAAGCGTTTGGGGCAAGCTGTGACGAAACAGACTTTGTCTCGCTGGATTATTTTGGCCATCTCGGAGTGCTACCGCTTGGCGGGTAAGGACCCACCGGCTGGCTTGCGGGCCCATTCTACCAGGGGTATGGCTGCGTCTACTGCCCTGCAGAGGGGTGTTCCTATTCGCAACATCTGTGATGCAGCCACCTGGGCTTCAGTACATACATTTGTACGTCACTATTCCCTCGATTCCATCCGAGCACAGGATCTGGCCTTTGGCAAGGCGGTCCTTTGCTCTGCTATTTGATTGGCTATTCTAAATTTTGATTCTAAATTCTTTCCCTCCTCCTTGCTCTGGTACTGCTTTGGGAGTCTGTCATAGATATGGAATACGTCGGAGGACCCAATCCCCTCGAAGAACAAGTTACTTTCTTACCTGGTAACGTTCTTTCGATGGGATGGTCCCACGACGTATTCCATATCGCTCCCGCCCTGCCTTCCCCGCTGCAGAATTTCTTTTGCGATTGCAGCTTACGTTCCGCAAGGCTTTGTGTCTGACTGGCAGTTGACTAGTGTCACACGTTCTGGGGGAAAAAACTACAACTGAGGCTACGGGCGTCGTGCGTCCTACTTATCACATCGGATGACGTCGGACGTCGGAGGAGGCCCTCGACGACGGCGCATTGACGTCATCGACGCAGGACGCAGACGCCGAAAAAAGTTTCCGAAGCAGCACAGCTGTGGTGATTACATGTCATAGATATGGAATACGTCGTCGGACCATCCCATCGAAAGACCGTTACCAGGTAAGAAAGTAACTTGTTCGTCTTGCAATGTTAAGGGTCTAAATTGCCCCAAGAAAAGGAAGAAAGTGATGACCAGATTATGGAGAACAAAGGCAGATGTGGTGTTTGTTTTTGTTTTTTTTTGTTTGTGTTCTTGCAAGAAACTAATTATTGGCCAGGTATTTCCTGGTCTCGTCCAACAAGTAAGTATCACTGTGAATTATTGAATTGTCATGTTTCAAAATCAAGAGTTAGTGTCCTATTTAAGAAGGGGCTAATTTTTAAAATTGAAAAAGTGGTCATGGATGGGGAGGGGTAGGATACTTCTTGTGGACATATTCTATTGTGGTAAGGTTGTTACAATTGGATGTGTATATGGCCCATGTCCTCCAAACAAATTAACTTTGAGACTGTTCCATGTTTGCTACATGATATGCAGGGGGACACAGTTATAATTGGTGGAGACTTCAATTGTGTTCTTCATCATGTTGTTGATCGATCAGCAACGTGCAGATTTACGAATCAGGAGATTAGGAGAGAATTTAATTTGTTTGATAGATTCAATCTGGCAGCCGCATGGAGGATCACACATCCCTCTAGAAGAGGGATGCAATTGTGTGATTCCTTTTCCTGGATCGATTCTATATTGATTTCGGAGAGGTTGGTTGATAAATTACTGAGTGCAAACATCAGGGAACATGAAATCTCTGATCACGCTTGGTGGATTTAAGGTTAGCAATAGGTGGAGAAAAATCAAACTTTCTAAGATGGTGCATGAAAACTGGTATATTAAGAAGTGATCATGAAATAACTCACCTAAAAGCATATATTGAGATGTTTTTCAAGGAGAACATATGTTCTGCAGATAATCAAATAGTGTGGGATCGTTTTAAGGCTTCTATAAGGGGTGAATTAATTAACAGGACCTTGTTTTCTAGGAAAACTGGATTACGGGAGATAAGTAAATTAGAGGGGAAGCTAGCCGCTCTTCAAAGGAAATATTCACGAACAAAATGTTCGGAAGATCGCCTGAAGAGGTCTCGTACGCAGGAAGATCTGAAACATAAAACTAATATGATGGTTGAAAAGGTTCTCTTTTTTATGAGGCAAAAGTACTGGGAGAGTGGGGACAAGAGCGGTAGATTACTGGCTAAAAGACTGAAAGAGATGATGGAATCATCATTTATACAAAGTATTGAGAATGCGGAAGATACCTTTCCATTGGAGTCGGAGCTAGAGACCTTTTTTGACGAATTAGACCTAAGGTTAAAAGATTGAGGATACAGATGCATTGGATGCATAATTTGAATTGGGAGGGATCTTAAGGGCCATTGAACAGCTTAATGTTGGCAGATCGCCAGGATTGGATGGTTTAACTTAAGAGTTTTCTAGATCATTTGGGAATATATTAGCTCCCATTATGTGTGACCTGTTTAATGACTTTATTTGCAAAGGGACCATTTTCCTATAAATGCGGGAAGCCCTTATAACGCTAATTCCGAAACCAGGTAAAGATTGCAAGAAGTGTAGTAATTATAGACCCATTTCATTACTCAACATGTATGTTAAAATATTCTCTAAAGTGTTGGCTAATAGGCTAGATAAATGTATTGGGGGCCTAATATACAAATCACAAGTAGGATTTATGAGGAATAGATTCGGGTATGACAATATCAGGACTAGTATTGATATATTGGGACTACCAAAAGATGCGATTCAGGAAGCAGTGCATGTGTTTATTGACGCGGAGAAGGCTTTCAACAGAGTGAATTGGGCATTTTTGGAGTTCACGATGCAGAAGTTAGAATTTGGATTACGGTTTTTGCAAGCTATAAGATGTTTACATAATGATGCAATGGCTAGAATTTGGGTGAACAATTGGGCTTCTGCTTCATTTAAACTAGAAAGGGGTACAAGGCAGGGATGCCCACTATCACCGTTTTTATTTAACTTTGCATTAGAATCCTTTATTGCGTCTATACATAGGGAAAATGGTATTAAGGGACTTACATTTGGGGGCACAGAAACCAAAGTATTGTCATATGCCGATGACATGGTGTTTGTATTATCGAATTCAAGGGAGGGGAGTAGTGCTCTGAAGAGAGCATTTGAGAGTGGGTAAACTTTGCAGTCATAAGGTAAATTGGGAAAAGTCTGAGGTTTTCCCGCTCCCTGAGAGATGTAGAACAGGTGATTTGGAAGACTGGAAATGTAAATGGTCGGAATCGAAAGTTAAGTATTTAGGAGTATACCTTACCAGGGACGTGAAGGGAATTGCTGAGTTAAATGTAGAAATTTTGATTGGAGATTTAATTAAATACATCAGAAAATAGGAGATTTTAAACCTAGGAATTTGGGCCAAGGTTAACATCATTAAAATGACTTTATTAATTAAAGTGTTATATTTAATTCAGTCACTTACCTTGCCTTTTACTAAGAATATATTTAAAAGGATTTATAATACATTTCAGAGGTTTCTATGGGGTGAGAAGGGGAAAGCGAAAATCCCTAGGTATATTATGTTAACTAAAATACAGGAGGGTGTATTCGGCTACACGGATCTTGTTAAGTACCACAGGGGTTTTATCTTTAAAAAATGCTGCTTTTCATATGGCATCCACAGATGGTTGAGCCAATTTGACTTTCAATTGAAAGGGAGGTATTTTGCCCATTAGAACTAGATCATATTTACTTGATGGAGAGAATCCCCTTGAAACGAACTAGATTGCTAACTAAAAGGTGACACGCACAATTCTAATTTCTTGGTTGACTTATAATGACCAGAATATTTATTTGCATTCCAAGGCTTCAATTTGGGGAAATCCGGGTCTTCAATTGGCAAATAAAACTATATATTGTCGTAGTTGGATCCTAAAAGGTATTTTAAGGCCAGAGGACATTGTACGAGATGGGCGGGTAGTTTCCTTTTTGGAATTGCAGAAGAAGTTTGGTTTGGAAAAGAGGGAGTTAATTAAGTATAAAGAAGTTAAGATACTTCATCAAAGGCTGAAAATGTTGTCAGGTTCACTGGAAACCAAACCGACATTATGTAAAGTGCTCAAATCATCCGCGCTTACAGTATCTACTTATATCAATTTAATGCCTCCAGAGGTTACTACTATTGGGTCATGGGATAGATTGAAGGATAAGTGGGAAAATGAGTTACAATGCATAATATCTGAAGATGAATGGGGGAAAATACTACAGGTGGGTTATAGGAGCAAATTGGATTTAAACTTACGACTCCTACATTGGAAAATTCTGTGCGGTTTGTATTGGACACCTGTGCGTATGCATAGATTTGGTCTCCTAGACACTGAGGTACGTTTGGGCTGTGGGAAGGAGAGGGGGACTATGGTTCACATGTTGTGGAATTGTTCGAGATTGATGAGTTTATAAGGGGGTTGTGTTGGATAGGTTGAATACAATATTGTCTTTATGCTTTCTGAGAACACCCTTGTCTACAATTCTTCTGTTTTGATAGAGGAAGATGTGTGACTGCTAAAAGATAGATGTTGGATTAATAAAGCTTTAATAGTGGCAGTGAAACAAATCTTAAGATTGTGGAAAACTAGGAAAAAGCCACAAGTGGAGGTTTGGGGTTAATGATATGCAGCTGTTGTCAGATTTTGAAAAGTATACGTATTGCAGAAGAAATCAGGAGGATGTTTATTTGGATCTCTGGACACCCTTTAATGATTTGGATGGTTCATAGAAACTGGTTTGGTGAATTAAATCTTGATTAAAACTGTTATTTGCATGTTCATGCGGGTTGGGATAAATAGAAGATATGCTGTGTGTGTTTTGTGTGGGCACTTGGTCTGTCTTGTGTGTATCTTTCTCTTTTTATTTTCTTTCTTTTTGCTTTTCCTTTTTTGTTTTTCCTTTCCATATTTCCCTTTTTATTTCCTTGGTCCTTTGTACACAGCCAACAAATTTGTATATGAACTGAGGGTTGGCAGCAGTAGGGTATTGATATTTGTCATGTACTCGTTACATTTATAATCTTTTAGGAATTGCTCATTTAACTAATTAATGAATTTGTAAATTGTTAATATTGATATCAGGTCTTTGATAATTGTTATCTATTGTTGATTTTGTTACATATATTGAAAAATATAAATAAAGTTTTCAAACAGCTAATTTAGTGAAACATTCAGCAATCAAGATCAGTCCAAGTTCCATTAAAATCTCACTCGGGGAATGGCCAATTCTCTTCTTTGTACCAAGATTCCCTTAGTTTCCCCATTGCTACCAGATAGTTTCTAGTTCTAGTTATGGATGGTTGGAAGTCTCCTCACTTAAGTATCCTGACACTTTTGAGGTCATACGTCTCCTGTTTGTGTTATAAGCTTTGGTTCCCTACATAACTTGGGAACTTCCTGTGCCCCAAAGTGGGAATTCTGCTCCTAATTTCTGGGCTATTATTTCCAAATTCTTCAAACTCTGGGGTTTCTTTGGTGCATGGATGTGTTCTCCCATGTCCTATCAATTAGATGGTTTGAGGGGGATGGTGCTTTTGCCGTCTAGCTCACTGGTGCTGTCCTTGCTCTATAACTGATCAATAAATATACAGACAAATGAGAGGGGGATTGTTGAAAAACTAATTGGAACATGCAGAAGATTTTTGAAAATGTCCTGAATATGTCAAGAGGAGTGTGCGCTGAACAAGGGGGGGGGGGGGAATTGTCTCACGGAACTACAATGGAAATTTGATATATAGACAATCGGTAAAGGAGAGAATAAGCTTGGTCAAGAGTACCGATAAATCGATTTTGTATACATCAAATTTCCTTTGTTCCGTGAGACAATCCCCCTTGTTCATTGAACTATTTCCTTCCCCATGTCCACGATGAAGGGGACATCCATTTATTTGGTATAAGAAGAGTGGGCGCCACATCTCCTCAGAGGGATGACCATACTTCCAGCTTGCTTTTGGAAGATATTATCCAGTTGAGTAACCTGATTTCCATGCTTCTTACAAAGTGTGCAAACACGGCGATGCAGTTGTCTTCCCTATGGCTGTTATGATGTGCTATGTCCATGATTTCTTTGTGACAAGTCTGACAAATCAACTTCCGGGGCACCAGTGGTCCAGGGATGAAAATCGGTTTCTAAACCATCAGCCCACACTTCCAGTACACCAGAAGGGATCTTAACAGATTGGAAACACAAGCAAATTATAAACCTCCTTGTCCAATTTTTGTAACGTGGACGGAATGGCAGGCTTATCACTGAAAGGTGATGGATCGTTATGGAAGAGGAGTTACCAATAGGAAGACAACTGAACAGATTTGAGGGGAGCACAGGAGCACCCACGACGTGAACCAAGTGGGGAGAAACAAACCCAAGTGGTGGTGAGGGATTAAGGAGGTATCCCGCCACCCAAGACAACTCGGACATTTTATCTTTTCAGAAACTTGAGACTTTACTTTGTAAACTTTCAAAGTTTTTTGAAACTTTGACATACTGTTGAGAACTGTTAAACCTGCGAGGTTTTCTGTGGATAACGATTGGATCCAGAACCAGGAGGGCTTCCTGGAACCCCAGAGCCAGATGCTGCTTAGTTCTTTTATATTTTTTTCTGAGTGGTTGTGCCGGTTCAGAGGATAGGTTTGGACAGAGGACTATTTCTGTATTTTGACTTTTGACAATCACTGTTAGTATAGTTTGCTAGGAAGGGAACACTTTTAGCAATAGGGCTAGAAAGGCATTTTCTTTTTAGTTAAATAAATCTCTTTGACAACATGTCCTCACACTGCATAAAAAGAACATTTTGCGAACATAAGAATTAGCAGATTTTACATTTGAAATCGGTTTGATCATAATTTAGCATGAAACCCTTCTGATCAAGCAATGCAAATTGGGCTCCCTGCACTTGTCTTTTGTCTCAGTACTGGCTCTAAAAAGTCTGTACATTGGAAAACCTATATACCCATTTGGAGAGATTGGACATGGGATGTGAGGCTTGCCCTGTTTCTGCATGGAGCTCATAAGTTATTTAGTCTTCTGCAGTCTGCTTGTGGGTAGGTGTAGGGCTTGCAAGTGGATTTTGGGGGATTGTAGAGCTACTCTAGCCCCAGGGGTTTGGACCTCGGGGCAGATCAGTGCTCTAGCAAGACGAACTTTGCTGGAAGGACAGCTGTCTTGTTCTGCCCATTGCCTACCATGCTCAGAACTGGTCCTTGCTCATCCATCCTCCTTGGAATGTGAGCAATGACTTTTCATGGCCATGTCCTTGTTGAGGAGTGGGGGAGGGGGAGGACGTGGCTCTCACAAGGAATCTGCCCAGAAACAGGAACTAACTACTGAATTTTAGTACGCAAACCAGGTGTGTCCATGTAGTACATCCTTGCTGTACTCCCTGAATATAATCGAAATGGCCACCAAACAGGTGAGTTCCTCACAGCCAGCCGTGCAAGGTAACTGTGGGGAGAAACTAGGTACGTGATGTGACGACATTGCTGAGGTCCCTTTGGGTCTCATAGCAGGAAGCCAGTCCTTGCTGAGTTCTCAGGGCTAGAGCTTCTCAAAATAAAATGCAAGTAAAATAGGAAGAAAGGAAAAAATGAAGCTATGCCAACCTAGAGCTACAGGAAAGGACTTTCGGTCTTAACAACCAAAAAGGACGAATTATATTAAAGCTGCTAGTACTTGACCTTTCACACAGACCTAAGCAAGCATGACATCAACAGCCCCGAGAGAGTAACCTGGCCTCCTGAATACTAACTACAAATAACATATAGAAACCTCTGAGTGTTTAAGCGCGTTATAAATACGTAACTAAGACAAAGAAAAAAAAAAAACACAATTACACAACTAAGAAAAACTAACAATTCCTGTAACAGCGCCTCGATGCCTGCGGGCTGTGTGAGCGCTTTATAAATGTAAAATAAAATAAATATAGCCTAGTGAAAATAACAGACAAACCCTAGTCGTCCATAAAGAAACCATAAATAACTGTTTTTTCAACGAAATGTAAAAAGTAGGGAAGGCTCCTCTACAGCAGTGCCCCCACCCCCCCGTAGGAAGGTTGTCTCTCAGAAGCCTATTTCCGCAGTGGCTGGATTTGGCAATGTACGAGTGGGCCGCCTTCTAGTGCGGGCGCGCTTCCTCACGCTTCAGGTGTGGCGTCGATAGACTCTGGCGGTGGCCGCGTGCAGGGTCCGCGCTCGCGGCTCTTTGTTGTGGTTGCCATAGAGCTTACTTACCGCCTAAGATTCACGAGAGCCGACGTGTTTGTTTTCCAAACTTGATGCGTAGAATGTGAAAAATCTGGTGCAGCCGGAAACGCAGATCGGCGGCTGCAGGAAACCCGCCCCCCCTGGCCACATGTAAACAGTAACATGATCAGCTCCGCAGTCCGAGTGCGTGCGTTGGGCCCACTCTCGGAAGCTTACAACCCAAAGCCGTTTCGTCCTGCCAACGGTCAGTGGCCATTTAAACCCTATATAAATGTGGGGATTATCTCAGCTCACTTGAGAGCGCGCTCAGTCGGAAACGTGTGCTAAAAGTTATAATGGCTGTTGCGGACTATGCGTTTTTTTTTTTTAGAGATTGTATCTATTATTTTGGATGATTGATATAGCGCTCACATGCCTCAACGTCACGTCATGTTTTTATTGACACAGAATTTTACGATTTTGTTTGTTTGTACCCTGATGAGGTTGAAATAAAGCTGACGGATAGCTCAGCGAAGTTACACCTATACCTGTGTCATGGGGCAATTTCAGTTAGTACATTTCAATCTCACCAGCATTGACCCAGCCCTTCATCCTTCCAAAGTCAATCAATTGAATACCATTAAAAGTGGATAACATCTTTAATTTTTAATTACAGTGCAGAGAAGCAGGAACATTCTTCATGAATTGCTATTTTAAAACCTATTGGAAGGAAAACTGGTTTCCAAATTTTGGGGTCAGCAATGTAGTCTCTAGACAACATGTCACGTCTCATTATATGGGTAGTTGGGAATGATATCTGGCAGGCTAAGCCACAGAAAGGCTTAGACGTCCAAGTCAATACACTTTAACCAGCCTTTTAAAACACTTAGTAACACCTTGCCACACCTCTTACCCGTCTCGTGCCCCACTATTCCTCCAGTCCGTCTACCCCCTGATAGTTGCCATGCGATGTGAAAGAGGGTAGGAACAGCTAAACGGAAAAACGAGGGTCATGAGAAGGGTTCCAGTTCCCTCTAAATGCAAACCAATATTAAAGACGGGCATTAGAATAGAAATATGTAAACTACGGATAAGGATCATTTTGACTGTCAAAAGAAATGCACTCCAAGCAAGTTTCAAGCATGTCATGTGATAGCAGGGTTTGGCTGTTAATGGGTCAGACAGCGTCGTTTGTGCCGACTCTACTGCAGGATTGCTTTATAGTACGATATATAACCGATTTACCTGGAAGGTCTTGAGGCAGGGAAATGAGCATTTTACAGGTCTTCACATGTTAATACAATGAGCAGTTCCTAGTTTATATACGAAAAAAGTCAGCACATGGTAGTGAGCCAACCTCTCTGACCGGGCCAGTGTAGGGTCCCTGAGGAGCCCCCCTGCCCTCGCACCTCCCAGCATTAAAACCTGGCTCTGCCACTGGTGACCGCCCTCCTGTGCCGCCTTACACGTATTCTCATTGCATGCATGAATGCAAATTCACTGCACGATTTTGGGTCGGTGGTATTGCGAATTTTGGTGTGCATTGGTTTCCGTTTGGTATAGATGGAATTACCACATGCAGTACTAGTTCATTACTGCAGTTGTAAGTGAAGGTGGCTCCCCCATTTATCTGATGAATTTTTTTTATTATGGTGGACAAAATTCACAGTTTTGCAGAGAGGGTAAACGTGCGGTATTCCAAAACACTGCCTGTTTCACCATTACCACACAACCTCTAGTGAGGACCAAAGGGTTTCTATCTTTAGTAACAAAATAGTGATCCGTGGAGGAAATAAATACCCTGGCTCCTGGCCCTGCCATCTCCGTTTTCCCTTCTCCCTGCAATCCCCTTCCCACATCCTGCTCTAAGGCAAGTCCCAAATCCATGTAATAAAACTGAATCCAATGAGCCAAAAAAATAAATGCACGAGATGTGAGAAAAACAAATGTTTATTACACAAAGCCCGTGCTGGGGAATAATCAAAGACATTCGACATTGCATCATAAAATGGCTGCATTTATAGTAAAAATCAGAGGTGAAATGACAACAAATGTTAGATGTTATTCACAAATCCCCATCCTGTGAATGGGCAATGTCATTTACACTACAGGTGACCACAACCAAATGTGTATGCCATAAAAGCTGAAGTATGAAAACATTTCTATTGTTTAAGGAAATGCTGATATGTGGTGGGAATGCCTATAAGGACCGAGGGCAGTGTGTAAAAACCTGCCAGCCACACAGGCTGTGTGTTCACTCTTGGATCCCATTGTCCTCCCATCTTTGATGCCCATGACAATAGTTTTATAGGCAGGACTTACAGTGCCACCTAAAACAAGTTAATTCCGAAGGTGCATTCTGCCTTCCATATAACTGTTATCCCTTTTGGGGAAAGAACAGTCCAGAACCTCAGACCTTCCAGGCAATCGTATGTTTGGCTACACACCTTTTGTACAGTATTTCGTAAGGGAGTTCATACCCTCATGGGTGCTAAAACATAGTTTTTTATTATAAACAGAGCCGTAAGAATCCCAGTTCCACAAACGTGAAAACAATCATTGAAATGTGCAGGCCTTCCATGTGGGCGTCTGTGCATGCGTAGACACAGAGTACTATTGTATACTTTTGTGTGGATATGAATGTCAAGCCTAACATTTTTGCGGACCAGTGCTGCAAGAACGTCTGTGTGGTTGCCCACCTCTCCTTCTTTAGGCTACTGGGATAGTGAATTCCAGCATACCGGAAGAGGGACATCTGCACAATCCATATGGCAAAGGAGAATGAACAAGTTATTTTCAGTTACTTATAAAACCTTGCAGATTGTGCTTACTAATTACTATCTTCTCTGGAGAAGCACCCTGAAAAGACATTGCTCCTACTCATGTTGCCCCAGACCTTGTTTATGTACCGCTGTTCTGGTAGAAACGTCTGCTTTTCATCTCCAGAAAACAGAGAAACGCAAAAATGTAGGTTACAACACCCCCCCCCCGCCCATTTTCCCCCTACTCACACACACACACACCTGTGATTTAAAAACGAGAGCACGTCAATTAAAACTGATGGCAACAAAGGGCCATTGTCTGTGAAAGAATTTAGCTACACATCCTGCTGCCATCTCTTATTGTTCAGGCTGAAAATATTCCCTGAGCAGCAGAGTCTTGGGCATGTATGTTCGAGCAAACAGGAAGGTAAAATGTCATTTTACAGAATTACATTCTGCTGCACCCACATGCTTCTAGGGACACCTAAAATGGGCACTAGTTGGGAGTGGGCACATCGCCTGGCTCTAGGAGGAGAGAAACAGTGTTGCATTCATGCAGAAGAAGGCGCTTGTAGTATATTTTATATGCAGCAATACAGTCTACAACAAATTACCACAAGAGGGGTCTCTTACCCAGAGGGCAAGAGAGCAATTCCAGTGTTGGGGCGGCAATGCAGCCATCTTTCTTTTCTCACTGGCCTGGGTAGAGGGCAATTGGAGTCGGGAATACTAACTGCAAACGTCTTTCTTTCCTCTGTGGTGTGTCGATCCTGCTGGATGTATTATAAAGGCGGCTACAAGAAAGAGAGTGCCCTTTTATGCGGTGCAGCGTGAAACTTCAAAAAATGGTGGCCCGGGCTCAGTCTCTGACGCATGTAACGTTGTGTAGTACTACGTAACGTTATGCCAGTCAGAAAAGGCAGATGCAGCACCTGCTCCTGCTAATCGCCCTAGGGCAATTGTGCCACCACTCCCCCCTCAGGGCAATCGCACGCCAGAGGGAAATTTTTGCTTCCCAGGTCAATTGTGCCCCTGGTAGCCTCCCGCTTTGCCTGGCTGAAGAAACTGGCCTGGTTGTAATGCATCGGCCACTATGCTCCTTGGACTTCCTGCATCACTATCTCCAACGACCTACTATTACATTTTATCTTCCTTTATTCATAGCATTTAAAGACCTTAGATTTATTACAATTAGTGCTTATTGTAAAAATCAATCTTTTTGGTGAAAAGGTCAATGCTGCTATTGGTCGTCATTGTGCCGCTGCGATAGTCTTTGTATGCGCATATATAATATATATATATATATATATTATATATATATATATATATATATATATATATATATATATATATTATATAGAGGGGGAGAGAGTTTGCCCAACCGAAACTGTTTTTTTGGGGGGGTGTATATGTATATATATATATATATATATATACCCCCCCCAAAAAAACAGTTTCTGTTGGGCAAACTCTCTCCCCCTCTTGCCTTTTTCCCTCCTCTGTATCCCGATCATTCAAATGATCTCCAACCCCGGCCCCACATCCCCCCACGTAAAGCGAGCATTGTAGGGGGCCACAATCTTCACAGCGGAGTGGAGGCGATGCAATACCTTTCTTTGTTGATAGATTCAATGGCGCAGATCTGCTTTCTCTTGGCCAGTGTCTTCTCTAGAGATCATTATTGGGAGGGCGGGGCACAGACCAATAAAGGTTAACAGGCTAAACTAGTTTAAGTAAACCTACATTTTACCAAGCAGTTTGCATTTTAAAAAAATGACGACATTATGCAAGTTCACAGTCGGTTTAAAAAAATAGAAGGTATGCATTAAGTTAAAGGACACCCCTAAAACAAACAGTTTAATGCTTGCATAAAGGTCCTCAAACCTTCCAACACATTTGGTCTTAGAAGTTTTTAACTGTGTGATTTTTGTTTGAATACATTAAATCATCCTTGGTTACTGTAGGTTAATATTGATTAATGAAAAAGGTCTGCCTGGATCGTAAAGTGTGACCCACAGCTTCTTTATGGCCCACATGATTTCATAAGCCTCTTTTTCAACGATGGCCCCATTTCTTTCCCTTTTTTGTCAATCGCCTGCCAATGTAGGCAACCGGTTGCTCTACCCCTTGAGAGTGCAGCTGCGCTAACAATGCTCCAATCGCAAAAACACAGGCATCTGTCTGGATAATGAGCTCCTGATCATAGTCTGGCACTTGCGGAACTTGGCCATTGCACAATCCAGAAGGTTTGACAAGCAGTGGTCCAAGTTAACTTGTGTGGCAACTTCTTGGAAGTTACATAATTCATGGGCATGGCAATAGTCCAATACCCCTTGAAGAACGACCAGTAGTACCTGGTGAGACCTAGACAGGCTCTCACCTGCATCTGTTTGGTGGGGATGTCCAAATCCTTCACAGCCTGTACCTTCACTTTGAGAGGTTGTTTCTTACCTCTACCGACCAGGTTGCCTAGGTAAGTCACGGGGCCCGGAACTATCTGGCACTTGGTGTCCTTGATAGTCTGATGTGCATTCTGCAGTGCCTGAAACACTTAATTCAAATGGGATAAGTGGTCCTCCCAGGTGTGGCTGAATACAGCAATGTAGTCTAAATAGGCGACACTGAAGTTTTCCAGATCCGAAAAAACCTGGTTAACCGCTCGCTGAAAAGTGGCGTGGGCATTCTTCAATCCGAAAAGCATCACAGTGAACTGATAATGTCCTTCTGGGGTTGACAATGACACCTCTCTCGCTCCATTTGTCAAGCCGACCTGCCAGTACCCTGCCGTGAGGTCAAAGGTACTCATGTCCTTGGCAGCGTAGAGTATTGTCAATGAGCTCATCTGCCTGACGAATGGGGTGAGCATCTGTCTTCATGACAGAATTGAGCCCACTGTATTCCACACAAAAGCGAACTTTAGTCTTCCCACCACTGATCTTTTTAGGGATCATTACCACTGGGCTAGCCCTCGAGCTTTGGGATGGCTCTAACACTCCTAGGTAAAATGTCTTGGAAACGTCCTCCTTGATTGTGTCCCTCATCCTATCGGACATCCGGTGAATCCTACTCTTCACTGGCTTACTGTCTCCAGTGTCCACATCATGGATGCCCCAATCTGCGTGACCTGGAGTCAGAGGAAACAGACCAGCAAACTGTCCCTGTAAATGGCAACAGTCTGTGAGCTGCTGTTCTGACAGGTCTGTCCAAGGTTGACACCTTCAACTGGCCCATCTACGCCTTCAGTGTGCAGGAGGTCTGGGAGATCAGTCTCCTCCTCAGTCTCTCCGTCAGTCACTAATACCATCACCAAGTAATCTCGGCTACGATGGGGTTTTAGCCGGTTGACGTGAAAGACCTTGCACATCTGTTTTAGGTCATTTCACCTCAATGAGATAATTCTGACATTTTCCAGCACACAGTAATGCCCATCTCACATGTCCTGTATGGCACTGGGTTTGACAGGCTCCATAATCCACACCAACTGACGTGGAGAATAGACTGTCACTGTGGCCTTCTGATCGTGCCAGTGCTTCATCAGCTCCTGACTGGCCTTTAGGTTTCTTGTCGACTGTTCCATGTACTTCGCCATTCTAGACTGAAGGTCAAGTACATAGTCCACTACATATCGTGTAGGGAGGAGGAGTTGTTCTCCATCCCTCTCTCACTAGACTGAGGGCACCTCGTAAAGGGTGTCCAAACAAACTCAAAGGGGCTAAACTCTACTCCGTTCTTTGGTACCTCCCTTTAGGCAAACCGAATGCATGGCAGGAAAATATTGTGAAGGTGGGAGGTGGGCACAACCAATTGGCTTCCCTGATAGGTTTAATGCTACCTCAAATATTTCAGTTAGTGAAATATCTGAGGAGCTGACTGGTTGAGAAGATCCAAAGACACCTGGATCCAAACAATTGTAAACCGAAAAAAGTGGAAGCAAGCCATACAGCTAGCCAGTCACTCTCACTCTATTCTTCTTGCAGTGTTACCAATAGATTGTAGAAGGGTAAATCAAGTAGATATCCTTTCTGTATAGTTCTTAAGAGCATGTACTTAAATTGGAGAGAGTGAGGTATATTGTTGCGCATAGATCCAAAATGTATTCAGAGAAATTTTGATTCAAGAATTCCAATGTGTCGGATCCAAGATTTCCATTACAACTGTTGCTGAGTATGCAATTTATTCATAAGTCCAATAAATTCTTCAGCCAACATCTGTTTCGACCAGACGGTCTTTCTCAAGGCTGTGATAGATCAACTTTCAATACATTATTTTAATAGTTGTCAGAACAAGTAGATGTGTTCATGTAACCAAAGAATACAAAAATGTTGTAATCATCATTACATATACAAAAATTATTATTACATACCCGATCATTGTTCATAAATGCGGCGAGAGAAAAGGTGACGGGGAAACTATAAAATAATCAGTCATCGATACAAATGAAATTCACATCAACTATCACTAACAAATTCCTATATAGAGCTCAATCAGGACAACTTTGGGTGTCATTGCATATTAGTCCTAATACCATAGGTGATAGTCCTAATACAGATAGTTGATAGGTGTGTGCCACAGAACCCATTTATACACCCTAGTGGGCCAGAACTTGAGTAGAAAAATGTGATAACTATGAATAGTCTATTGGTGAATTACTAATCTTGCTTGTGGCGAAAGGAGTATTTCGTACCCGCCCATAGTGAGCTGTAAGTAATCTTGGATAGTAGTTGGACCCTAGTCAATGCAGGTCCCTGTAGATAAACTCAGTAAATGGGATGTTGCTCACCAAAGAAATTTTAGTCCTGGATATTTGGGTCCCATAAAAAATGGTAGTCATTTGATGTCTAGGCAGTCCAGTCTGCAAACTCAGAGTGCGTGGGTGCCTGTTGCGATTATATTATTCTGAAACTAAGGGACAGCTGTGACATATAATATACAGAGTTCAATAGGGGTACAAATTAAATGATGTATTACTACTCGTGTTGCAGAGTAAAATAGTTAGAGTTCATATTACCTAGCTTTCACTAACGAGTAATCGCCATAAAAAAATGCTTCCGAATGTTATCAGGGTTGACCCATATAAAAGGTATGAATACCTGTTGATTTAAATGATTAAAATCAGTGTATTGCATACAATGGTGTATTCATTCTATATTAGCATGCTGAAGGTTGCAGTCTCACCTGTTTAAATTCAAATATATAAATGTGATAGATCCCGCATTCGAAATTCCGACTCCTATGCAGCACCATTTTGAAAGTATTTAAATATTGTAAACAGAGCGTGTGATGTATGATGTCACGCATGTGTGCGTTAGTTCGTCAGTACCCGCGTTATGGAAATGAGTAAATATGTTATGTGCAGTATTTGGTAACCGCAGCTGGTCCGACCCATTCAAATAGACATGGTGAAAGAAGTGAACTATCATAATAAGATCTGAAAATGTAATCGGGATAAATCCCGCATTCAGAACCGCAAATCATATACAACGTCAGTTTGAGAATGTTTAAATATTATGAACGGAACGTACGACATCACATATAACGTGGGGTGTCACACACATATACTCAACAAAAAAATTCATTCTGTGCATAAAAAAGTGTAATGTCAACATTAATGGGTAACTATAATTACGAAATATATAAATTAAAATGTGTGCACATTTGACTGTGCGTTTCATTAATGTAAAAGAAGATGAATCGGACTTGATTAAATAGCATCTGGTAATCATACCCCTGAATGTAAATTATAGTAGTACGCAGTCACAATGACTAATTTTGGATAAAACTTGACATTTATAGTGTACTGCACAAAATGTGCACTTCAGGCTTGTAAATGAAAATCATATGTGGCAGCTGCGGATGCCAGTAATTACAACCAGAAACGAATTCTAAAAGTTGGAAGAGGAGTTATTATCTATAAGCCTCACACCCATAAATTATCATGGTGACTAATCAGTGGTTGGTGACCTACTAATTAGGATATGTGTAGATATAGTACCCATCGATTCCAATCCGAATTGGTTAGCTAGATTTAGACATCAAAATCCATTCATTTTATTGGTGGCAACATGGGACTAGCCCATAAATGAATGCACAAATAGCATTATCAGAAGTGTGATTTAAATGTTTCTGTGCACATACCACATCATCCATGTGTGAAGATGTTAGTTTATCAGTTCAAGCTACATTACAGTTCATTATCTTCAAAGGAATACATGCATCTCATGATCAGGATTTAATCCGGATTTAATATACCGTAAACTGCAAATATATTTAGCTTCAGTTTGTCTGTCTGAGTTTGAGTTCTAGATCATCTCCCCTAGTACCGAACTGAACTTTTTAAAACCTATAAATCTCATATCTTGTACGTTGTCCATTTGATGGCACTTCTGCCAATGTGCCGTTAAAGGAAGCAACCGGTCTTGTTTATTCAAATTTGTAATGTGTTCCAGAATTCTGAAACTAAGTTCTCCAATAGTGCTTCCAACATATATCTTCTTGCACACACATTGTATTGTGTATACCACATATTTAGTCCAACAGTTGATTAAGTAGTCAATGTCCATTTTAATGCCCTGCTGGCTTACAGATTCCTGGCTATCAGCATGTGCAAATTTGCACACGCTACAGGTTCGACATTTGAAGAAACCTTTGATGAGGTTCAACCAATCTGTACCCTTTAGAGACTTATTTGGTATCAGGGAGGGACATAATTTATTCTTGATGGTAGGTGCTCTAGTAAAAACAAAAGATGGTCTATCACTTAGATAAGGTAAAATATCTTGATCTAAGCGTAAGATTCCCCAATGCTTAGACACAATCTTATACAGCACATTTGCGTCTCGAGTATATCTAGTTACAATATCAATATTTCTCCTAGATTTCAACTCCGAATTGGTTTGGCTGGTACTCCTAATTATATCTTCCCTTGACATACCATCCGCTCGTTTTTGTGCTTTAGGAATAGATGAAGTATCATAGCCTCTCTTTCTAAATCGTTTCGCCAGTAGTTTACATTCCCGGGTGTAAGATTGTTCGCTACTACAGTTATGGCGTGCTTGCTAAAGTTCCCCAGATGGTATATTCGTAATGGTGGAGTTTCGATGACAGCTTTCCGCATGCAATGTGGAATGACCTTCGTTGCCTTGCGGAATGTTTTCGTTTCTATGTGTCCTTGCTCTATGAAGATAGTGAGATCAAGAAAATCCATGGAATATGTACTGTTGCTCAGTGCAATACCAAAATTATTATTATTTAGGAATTTCACAAATTTAAATTGGAGGTCGAGTTTCAAACGAACAGTCCTGAAATCTCATTGGTGCAAAAAATGAAAATGTAATACTATGATATGAAGATATATTTATAACTCGCTTAATACCCAGCGGTTTCTAAGCGCGGACCCGGGGATCAAACCTGTGGTGCTCTGTGTCGTCTTGCTTCCAAGGTGAGCACGTTGTCCCTGAGCTATCCTCCCGAGACAACATATCCAACAGTGGGGGAGGCCAGCTGATGCTTCATCAAAGGGAGAGCTCTAAAGCCAATGCATTTCGGAGTGAAGACTCCTTCATCAGGGCGGAGCCCTACAGAATTGTCCTATGGAGACACGAATGGCACTGATGCACGGATTTACAGCTGGATTTCACCCATAAAGTAGTAGACATGCCCTTTGAAGAAGAACTGTTCAGACCCAAGATTGATGAAGCTCTAAAAACAATTAAAACAGACATCAACATAGGTCATTAACATCCCTGCAGAACCGTCAACCTTTTCATCAGTTCAGGGGTGCAGCCGGCTGAAAATCCACATCTTCATCCAAAAAGGGACATCAATACTCAAGAGGTTCCGCGTATACTTCCAAGGGTGCAAGAGAGGTTACCAGGGGTACCACAAATAGAAAGACGTTTGCCAAAATCAGCAATGCAAGCAGACCTGCGGATCCCAAAGGAGACGCAGGGTAAGACCCAAAAGTGGCAACCCATCCTACGAGGCCTGCAAAGGAGGATCTCCAGGTTTGCCTAAGACTGGTAGTAGTATACAGGCACCTGCTTGAGTTAAAACTAACAACCCCTCCCATACCTACCAGCCACAGACTCACAAGTCCGCGCTCCTATGAGAAGTGCCTCTCATGCTGCAAAAAAGGCCATAGAAAAAGTCCCCAGGGACCAAGGGCAAAGGGAGTGTACTCTCGATACTTTGTCGTCAGACCGGATGGAAAATGGGAGGCCCATTCTAGACCTAAGGAGGTTGAACAAATTTATAAAGCGCCAAAAGCTCACTATGATCACATTACAGCAGGTTATAGAAGCAATGCAACACCACGACTACCTTGCGTCCCTGGGTCTCCAGGGCACATACATTCACGTACTCATCCACCCAGAACACTGAAAATACCTCTGGTTTGTGGTCGGAAAATCAAACTACCAGTTCAAGGTGGAATCCGTAGAAAAACAACAAATGCAAAAAACAGAAGAATTGACCAAATTGTTTTGACTGAAAATGGTAGGTATTTTAGTAAATGTATAGTAAATAGGTTGGGACTGGGAGAGAGGGGCTTGGGGGGACCACCCCCCCCTGTAGGAGGCTCATATTCCTGGGAGTGGAATTCTCCGCCCAGGGTGCATACCTCCAGCCACAGGTTAAATACCCTTGCGGCCCTACTAAATACATTCACACCGATCAAAGTTAAAACAGTACGACTTTTTGCAGTTTTTGCAGCTGCTTGGGACAATGGTGTCATGCAGACCGCTGGTCCTGCATTGCAGACTTCATATGAGACAGTTACAAGAGTTCCTGGCAGCAAACTGGTTGCAGACCACGGGATCATGGGGGGACAAAGTGCGTATCCTGCACTCACAGCTTCAGTGGTGGGCGAAGAAAGTCAATGTCAGCAGGGAAAAACCATTTCACGATCCAAAACCTGACAAAACTTTGGTTACGGACTCCACGCTCCAGGGGTGGGGGGCACACAAGTGGACCCACTACACATCAAGGGACTATGGACGCCCCGGGAGGCATCACTACATATAAATGTACTCCAACTGCGTTTCGATGGGCACTGAAATCGTTCCTCCCGATAGAGAACCAAGTGGTCAAAGTCATCGCAGACAGCGCCCATTTGCGATGTATTATCTGCGAAAGCAAGGAGGAACTAGATCCAGGACATTGTCCAAGGAAGATTAACTGAAATGGCACTGGGCCATTGCCCATGGGATCAGCATTCAGGCATTCCACCTTCTGGGGATACAAAATTAGATGGCGGACAGCCTCACCAGACACATGTCCCAGAACCACGAATGGGAGCTCGACTCCTTGACGCTGCAATCACTGTTCCAATGCTGGGGTTGACCAATAGTAGACATGTTCGCGCCACGATACACAACAAAAATTGTGCCAGGTATGCCAGCAGGATGCCCCAAAAGGGCTCAGTGGGAAAAGCATTTGCTTTTTACACGGGACAGCATCTTCGTGTACACTTTCTGGCCGTTCCTGATCCTATGCAGAACAATACAGACGATCAAGCGGCACTCCTGCAAGGTGATCCTCATTGCTGCAGACTGGCCTCACCAGACCTGGTACTCGGATGTGGTTCAGCTCTCCAGGGACAAACCCATCCAGCACAGTAGTCTTCCGGACATCCTAACGCAAGGCAATGGGAAAATTCTGCAGCACACCCACCAATCACTTTGCCTGATGGCGTGGCTCCTGACTTTGCGTAGTTCAGAAGCCTGAACATATCACAAGAATGTAGGAGGGTCCTAGCGGCCACCACTAACAAATCATACCACCTGAAGTGGAAGCGATTTTGCAAATGGTGTGAAACTCAGCGCCAGCAACACTAGGAAGGGGTGATCCCATTCCGGGTGACACCAGAGAATGTACTGCCATACCTGGTAGGCCTGACCAAACAAGCCCTTGCCCACAGCTCCACTAAAGTGCAGTTGGCAGCCATCTCTAGGTACACCAGACGTGAAAAAGGCATGTCCCTCTATGGACGCAGACTTATAAAGCATTTCCTCAAAGGCCTTTTCAGAGGTTTTCCACAAGTAAGACAGATATCGCCAGAATGGAGCCTCAACACCGTGCTCTCAGGGCTCATGAAGAAACCGTTTGAACCTATATCCTCCACGCCACTAGGATACTTGTTGTGGAAAGTCGCCTTCCTGGTGGCTATTAAATCAGCTAGGTGGGAGATCTGACCGCTTGCCCTCAATGTGACAAATCAACTTCCGGGGCACCTGTGGTCCAGGGATGAATATTGGTTGCTAAACCATCAATCAACCCCACATTTTTTACAACCAGTTGCTCCCTTTGTCTTGAAACAAAGTATCCCTGAACCATTGTGATTCATTACTTTACAGACTACCCTCCTTGTCAGTATCCAGAGTGCATCCCTTTTCCTTCTTGAAACGATCTTTTGTCCGCATTACTTTAAATGGTGGGTTTGCACTTGTAGTGGGCTAGAAATGTCTGTTATGATAATGTAGATATTTTTATACAACCTTGACTGGACAATCCCTTTTATCGTTGAGTAATAATTGTATTTCCGATGTGTTGGAACTAACCAACTTTCCATGACCTTGCAGAGCCTGCCGTTCTGTCCACGTTACAATTGGATAAGGAGGTTTAAAATTGACTTGTGTTCGAATCTGTTCGGATCACTTCTGTTGTACTGGAGTTGTGGGGCTGATTGATGATTTAGAAACCAATATTCATTCCTGGATAACTGATGCCCCTGAAGTTGATTCGTCACACCTACATTTCTGCTTCTTTAAATGTTTACAAATAAATTTGCAAAGCAAAGATTTGCGTGTGAGTATATACAAATTTGTAAAAACGGAAAACAAAGAGCCTTAGTTATAAGCAAGAAGTGATATGTGAAGTGTGGTGTTGAGGAATGCAGGATCAGAAGTAAGAGTCCTGAGTGCCGTATGGTTTTATTTGGTTTTGGGTATTGATACTTTGGCATGTTTCCAGGGGGAAAACTCAGTCTGTATTTTAGTCCATGTGAGGAATTTAAGGGTGCTAATAGGGTAAAGGTGAGTCAGTCAGTTGGTGAAGGAGGTGATAGTTTGGGGTGCCCGAGGAGTTCTATTGAAATTTTAGACTAAAGTAGTACAACTCAAGTCATGCAACTTTCCATTGAGGTGTAGTATTGGTACGGTTTTGGATTCCATTTTAGGTTTGTGCTGTGTCAGTATCATATGTCTGATGGGGAGAAAAAGTTGTGGCGACTGACCTTTCTGGACTCTGAGCTCCAAGGTGCTCTTCAAATTAGTGTTGTGCACAGACTTATTGCACGTCAGTGAGGCTGTTCCGAATGGGCCAGTCACTATTTGCTCCTGGTTTTAGAGGTTAGTACTCGGATCAGTCTTTGTGTCCAGATTTCTGACTGACTTTGTTACTATCCGAGTTGTTCATAACTTGGGTGTTTCGGGACCACGTTGGTTCATTCGAGTGCTTCTGCTGTGTCTTACAGTCCCTGCTTGAGGTGGCTAGAGGTTGACATTTCTGACTGGTGCAGCATTTGCAGGGCGACATGCTAGTTTCTGTGCTCAGTAGCAGCCAGGTTTCAAGAATTGTTTTCTAAAGATTATTTGGCTGCCCTCTGTGTGGAGTTGCCTGGGCATTGAGCTCCATTATGTTTTAGATAGGAAAGAGGAGGGTTTTCAATGTACTCAATTAACATCTTCTGAAGGATGAATTGTTATGTTGACGCAGCAGGAGTTCAAATGTGTGACTGAAGCTTGCACACAGATATCGGTGACAAGCGCTTACTCCGAAATTAGGCATTCTTAGAAAATATCTGCTTGCGTAAATCCTGCACTACAGTCCCTATCCTGGCTCTTGATACACAATAAAGGGCTAGCTTTTAAACTCTGGGCTTCACCCACTTAGAGGGAATACTGGGCTCAAACACCTATGGAAACTATAATCTACCCTGGGATCTGAGGTCCACCTTCGAAGGCATCAATCAAGCATAAACGTTTCGGAGGCTCAGTCTTGGGTGTAGGTGGGTTAGCTGCATGGGAATCGAAAACAATGTCTAACATTCAAACTGTCATAGAAGTGGGTAAATTGAGTGAGGGCAGTGAGAAGAGGCACAGAGAGGGTGAGAAGGGGAAGATGTATATTTTGGTGTAGCTTGCTATTTCTGTACCTTTTCTGCATGAGAGAATCTTTCACTTATAATGCTTGTACTGCACCAAACCTCCTTTTTCTCTGACGGGGTGAGACGTTACTTGCAATTATCTGGGCCCTTCCATCCCTAGACAACCCTTGCACGATTTCTTCTCACTATTTGTGCACATTGATTCTGACGGGGTTTACAAGTTGCACTAGCCACTGGCTAGTGATAATTGACTCTTATAGAGAAAGAAAGGCTGTGTATGTGTAGAATTGAGGTGGCCATTGACTTTTTATGGTTGGCTACTATCTTGCAACTAGAACTTCTACACCTGGTTGTGATAATATGTTTGTAGTTGTGCGTCATTAGAGAGGGGTGGGGGAAACGACAGATAAATGCATGCCACGATGCACCCTTTTTTCAGTTCATTTTTAGTCCTGGAGCTATCCAAACAGTACGAAGGAAGACTATGGGGGAAAAAAGACTAACTCACTGTTGCTCATTTGCCCTGTTTTGATAGTTTACAGAAATAAAGCACTTGAGCCGGTGCATAAGTGCTGATAGGTTTAAACACTTGCTTTGAAACACCTTATTCAGACCCCAGCACCCACATGCCCACTGACCCATACCACCTAAATGGAAGCAAACACACACAGTGGTCAGTTTTTCCAAAATGAAACTTCCAGCAGAGCAGCAAAAGCACTGTGCACTATCCATCTCCTCCAGCTAACAAACTCGCCCCTTTCTGTTTCCCAGATCCGTTTGAGCACCTGGAGACCATGCAAATGGCAGTGTTGCACAGTATAAATCCCATTAACTTAATATAACAAAAACCCCTGTCCCCAAATCTCGACACTCGGCCCCTGGCCAACAAGCACCCAATCTATAAGCATCAGGCTGCCCCTCTGGACATAAACCCTTTGATGCGTTCTACACTTCTCACCTAAAAAGCTTACAAGCATGCTGAACTCTGGGTTCTTCAGATTTTCAACCTCATCACCAAGCACTGCAATATCCAATGTTCCTCTCTAACTAACCAAACCCACCCACTCTCTTCTAGATCGGCCAGAGCACATGGACACAATGCAAATGACAGTAGTGCGCAGTACAGCTCCTAATAACATAACACATGCAAAAAGCATTTCTATGCACCTATCCCCATCCCTCCATGCCGTACCCACATCCACTCAGGATTCCACCCGCTTTTGCCCACCGGCACCACCAACTTTCTTTTGTAGAATGGCAAATGCTACATTGTTAAGTCAGATATGGGTGGGATTTGGTTGCTATTCTGTCTCCGCCCACACCTCCATATGATTGGCCACTTGCAGTCTGTTTGTAGCTAATTAAATGGAGGTGTGGGCAGAGTTGCTTGGACTGCCAGAAATTAGAGACTCCACGCTCTTCCCCGGAGGAGCGTGGAAACCCGAAATCTAGGCAGGTCTGGTTACAACAGGGAAGAGAGGATGCGCGCTGGGCGTATGACTACACGACCTGGTGCCCGATGCTGTAGCTTTCTTTCTTAATCCATGTTTATATGAACGCTTTTGCGTTTTCCCTTCCGGACATGCAGGTGGGCATTTCAGGGTTAAAACACCCAGAAGCTGGCTGAAATCAATGGACCTGATCATGTGCTGTAGATGAATGACATCACCCTGGTTGTGGGCATGTCCTTGTGTGTAGGCCTGTGCATGGGATTCCGGAAAGGGTTGTCTAAGAGTGGGGGTTTATACTGGCGAATTCTGAAAATTGTGCCTAGCGCCATGTCTGACACTCTTGAGCAGTGGATGAGGAGATGTGACATGGGATTCAGGTGTTGTCATGGTAGGCTATCTAAATGGACTTAAAAAGTGGGGGAAATACATTATAATAATTTATAATTATTTAACTGAACGGATGGGTGAGGGTTTTTTTTCCAAATGGGTCCCAGCAAGGGCAGGGACGTTGACAGGAAAGCACAACACGACTTCTTCTGTGAGAAATTCTCATACAAAATCAAAACAAGCAGAGACCTTGATGGGAAAGAGTTCGTATGAAGATGAAACGGGGATGGTGAACAGATATCTGTGAGTGGGCGAAGTGAAGAAACAACGAAGATGGGGTACATGGGGACGACCCCTGCCAACAAAAGACTGAAAAAACAGTAAATGGGCGTTTTCTCCTAAATCCAGACTGATCAAGTTCTATTTTAGGTGGGTTTTGTATGCTGTAATTCTTCAGTCTCACGAGGTTGAGCTCAGCCAGCCTAGTTCTGAAAATCTAGAACATTTGTGAACTTTTTAAAGTGCGACTTGGCACCACAGACACGTGTAGCGTTGGCACTTCTCAAGGTTTCGTACTCCACCCCGTTTCTGTGATGTATAGAGATGGGCTTGCGTGCTCTCTCTGCTCAAAGGTGCCTCGGCCGTGTGGATAGCCTGTGTGTGGAAAAATCTCCAGAGCACTCCTGCGACAGAGGAAGACCTTCTACGGTTTTTAAAGTTATCTCCTCACACATTCTTAAGCAGTGTGAGAATCCCAAATAGTTGGGATACTCTGGCCATGTCCGCATCGACTCCCCTTTTAAGTGCCGTTTGTTCTGCCCATACTTTAAACAAATCACGACAGGCACTCCCATACATCTCAAGTGAAGGTTCTAAAACGTGTTTCAGAAGCACGACGCTAAAAAGCTGTTCACTCCTTGACACTACCTTCAGCATCTTCGCATTCGGTTGAGTATTCGTGTGACTTTTTCAGTTCTTCTTCGGGCATTGGGAATCGTTGGGTCTGCTCCTGGTGGGTGGGTGTTTATGGGGTGTTTCTTAAGTGCCCTTCAAGGTTTCTGTTTTTTTCGTTTTTTTTCTGTGGATTTGTTTTCTTTTTCCAAGGCAAGTCCTACCGTTGTGCGAGTGTTCCTGTAGTTTGTGCCTGTGTTTTTGGGAGTGTGTCTAGAATGTGTATGGGCTAGTGAAGTATGTTCGATTAGACTGCGTGTTCCTGGGGTGTTATGAATCTTGCTGCGCTTTCAAGGTCATGTGAACCTCTCTGTTGTTCGTAGGCATGTCTGGCTTTCGAGTTTTACTGCGTTCTGTGGACCAATTTGTTCTTGAAGGGCTATGTGAACGTCTTGGACACTTCTAGGTATGTCTGGAATATTTTGTGGTCATGTGACAGCGTACCCAACATGTATGCAGATGAAGTCTTCATGTGTCAATGGCTGGGGTTCGTTGGACATTTGGATCGGTTGGTGTGTGTAGTATGTAACCCATTTTCTTCGTGGGCATTTATGGTATTTGTCTGTACCCCTCATGTCCTGTGGCTCCCTCTGGTGCTGCTTTGATGCGTGGACCTGTGCTATTTGCACGCTTTTCTCTGGTGCTACCATTATTTTGCTGTGGTCCTCTTTCCAGACGCCGAGTACATGGGGGCAGCGGGGTATTTACACTTGTTCTCTTTAAACTGGGGCAGGAGTGTCATTTTGCACCACACAGATTTTGTAACTATGAACTAGGAAATACAATCTGAACTCGGTGACATGCTCTTGTAAATCACGTGGGGCTGGAAGGGCTTTTGGCTCCTCTGGGCTCAGGCTCAGTGAAGTGTTGTCATTTATCTCGCAAAATTAGCAAGTGATGCTGTCTTGAACGTGCAAGGCCCCTCATTGTCACCTCAGCCTTGATTGGAGTGGGCGTGTGGAGAAGTATGAAATCCCTAAGTAGAATGCTGCCCAAAGACAGTTCAGCAGGTTAGGTCACTGTTTCTGAGATGTTATGTATAGTGTGTCTGTAAATGCTATGGCTTTTGTTCTAACTCTTGTATCTAAATGCGCTCGAAATTAAGTTTTGACCTGGGGATGGATGCGTCTCTCTCGCTACTCTCATAGCAAAAATCTATAGGATGTTCTACCCCCATAGTGAAAATCAAAAGTGGAGCATGTAGTCCTCCTTTTGGGTGGTAGGCTGTTATATGCCAAGTTGCTGAAGAGGAGGGATGGGTGCAAAGTCTACAAATGTGTGCACAGAGATGCTCTGTGTTTTCACACTGCTAAATCTGGACCCTGACGTTAAAGCAAAATAAACGATTTGAGGAGATGGACACCCGAGGTGACCAGTGACTTCCAGTTCTAGGTTTTGCTCAGATTGTTGGCCATCATTAACAATGGGAATCCATACAAAACAAAATCGGAAAAACGTATCTTTTTTCGAATTTCTGCTGTACGAAAATTTCGAACAAATCTACCATAAGGTACCATTGTAGCGAACAAGGGGAGCGGGGGTGTCCCATGCACCCTTGTTTGTTACAATGGCATAGAGCAGGGGTGCACAACTGATTTTGACTGAGGGCCGAAAGTAACTTACTTGAGGGCTATTGTGGGCCGAAAAGTAAATGTGGGCGGGGCGGTAAGCGGGGCGTGGCAGGAGGCTTTTTCAACCCCCAATTTGTATTAAACGCATGGAAAAATGTTTTTGAGGGGTAACGATTTTTATTTGCATTTCAAACTTACATTTTGTACTACACATTTTCCATTCTTATAATTTATTTCTATTTAGTTATTGTATATCGTCTGTTTAATTAAATTATGTACATTTTATTGACCCTAGATTGGATATTCCGTTATTTTGGACTGCTATAGTTTGCTGTTTGGGTTGCCCAAGAGGATTAGGGCCGTCGTTGTCAGGTTTCCTCAAAAAAACAAAGGATGTACATCTCCTAACTGTGCCTGTTTTAGCTTTATTATTGGGTTCACTCTTGGAGTGTAACACTATGCCCCATGGCTCCCACCCCAGCCAAACACTATGCCCCATGGCTCCCTCAACCCCCAACCAAACAATATGCCCCATGGCTCCCTCTTCCCCCAACCAATCACTATGCCGCATGTCCCTCACCCCCAACCAAACACTATGACCCATGGCCCCCTCACCCCCAACCAAACACTATGACCCATGGCCCCCTCACCCCCAACCAAACACTATGCCTCATGTCCCCCTCACCCCCAACCAAACACTATGCCCCATGTCCCCCTCACCCCCACCCAAGCACTGTGCCCCATACAGACCCGAACCCCCACCCCAACTCAGCACACAAACTCTCAAGCAAGCACCCATACAGACCCGAACCCCTCCACCCCCACTCAGCACACACACTCAAGCATGCACCCATACCGATCCTGCATCTCAACATACACTGCACTTACACTCCAAAACAAACATTCATGCACACCGACACCCCCCACCCCTGCATCTCAACATACACAACACAAACATTCAGAAACATTCATGCACATCCGACACCCCCCACACCCGCATCTCAACATACACAACACAAACATACAGCAGAACAGACCCGACACACAAACACAACAACGACCACTTACCGGACGTGCTGGAAGGCAGGCTAGCTGGAACGCTGGCGAGGTAAGTGGAGTGGTACTACGGCTGGCGTGGCAAGCAAGGCTGAAATGCCTTCCGGCATCAAGCCTTATTGGCCACGCCAGCTGTAGTGCTGGCCCTCCATTGGTGCAGCACACACGCACTACATGGCTCGTAGGAGCGACGTGGTGCGTGTGTGCTGAGCCAATGACGGCCAGTGTTTTGTCCGGCCCGGAAGACAACAAAGACTTTCCTAATGGAGGGCGGCAGATGCTGCTTGCGGGCCGCCCTCCATTAGGAAAGTCTTTGTGCCTCGCGGGCCAGACAAAACAGCATGGCAGGCCGCAACTGGCCCGCGGGCCGTATGTTCTGCACCCATGGCATAGAGGGTTGCAGGGGAGGCCCCCGCTTCCGGAATAATAACGTTTTGTTTTTAAAAGGACCCTGTGGCGCAGGTTTCCACCCACATAAGTGAAGGGAACTGGCGTCCTAAGGAGACAGGGAGTCGGCGGCACACAGCAAAGTGTGCTGCAAATAGGTAAGTAAAGGGGGTCGGGGAGGGGTGGGTTCACAGAAATGTCTGGGAGGAAAAAAGCAAAAGTTTCAGTTTTGCAAATACATTTTCTCCCTGAGACATTTCACTTTCCATTATTTCATGGACAACCTTAACCATGGGATGTTTCTAACCTTAGAATCATGCAAATATCGTCGGGTAAGGTGGGGTGTGGTGAAGTGGGGTGTACTAATACCCTTTAGTTACAGAGATCCCTACAGCATATGATCTGCGTCATTCTGAAGCAATTACTGTAGTTCCATCACAAAGAGCCCATTTCAGTCCCTTACCTCCTGGTCGCCTGCTTGTTTCCATCTCCCAGGCAGAGCCAGCAAGAGATGTACTGATTCTACACACAACTGAGAGCCAATATAAAGCATTCCTCTGTATTGTTAGCAGTTTCCAAGATTAAAGTCTGCTGATCCATGGTCTGCTTCTGTGGCTGGTTATGTTGTGTTTGAAGAAGCCCAAGGGATCTGCACACCAATCCTGACTCACATAGAGTGAATTCTCATCCTATGGTGTGTGCGTGAATTCTCATCCTATGGTGTGTGCACATTCTGTGGCCTTCCCGTGATCATAATCATAGCGTTGCTGGCTTCAGTGTTGTGCTCTTGTGTAGAAATCTCTGCTGTTCCCTATCCTCTTCTGTTGCGGGTTGGTGTGTGCCGGGTGGTCATGGGTAGTTGGGATAACGAAATGCAAGTTATGATGGCTCTGGGTGTTTGCGAACCCGAAGATCTGGGTGGATTTCTCCTTCATGGACCTTGGCATTGGGAGCCTAAAGTGAGTTAGGTTCGAGCAAGTGGCTTCTTTAGTACCCTGTGAGTGAGTAGCCTCTTCAACCTGGGTACAAATCTGTTTTTAACATCCTGGGGCCAGTTGTCAGTGTGTTAGTTGGATTTACTGCTGTTTAGGTGGTGGTTTCTCTTTTATAGCTGTACATTTCTGACTTGATAGAGATGGCATACCTGGGCTGCACAATTACTTAGGTTTGTTACATTGGTTTTTACCGGGATGGTGCTATTTTAATAGATGTTTAGAAGTTTGCCTTGAGATCGGGCACATCTGGGTGATTGACAGCCAATCTGAATCAAGGTGTAGGTTGTAGCTGTATACTTTATTGGAGCAACCTCCTTTAAGAGTATGGATCTGATATACACCATGTCCCTGAACTCAGCTAATGCATTGCACTGCTGTCAGTGAGCAGTGACTGTGTGGTGTGCAAGCGTGGTCTTCTTAAAGGGGGTTCTCAAATGGCATGCAGTATATTTTGCTTCAGAAAGTTCACTCGGCCTGGTAATTTGTTATTATTACATGGTGCGGGTTTAGTTATTCTCAGTACAACACGTGCTCAGTGAAACCTCTGTCCACTGACTTCTTTTTATTTAGTCATTGACTCACTAAGAGGTCCACCCTAATGACGTGCGGGGGTCTACTGAGGGCAGAGCTCCTTACTTGCTCTGTAGTTCTTGTGTTATTCCTGAAAACCATTGTAATGAAACTCAGCAGTCGAGTCTTCAGTGCAGTGGTTTATTATATAGGTGGGAAGCTGGAGTAGTGGATCTCTCACAGTTGGGGATTTCCATCAGCCATCCACAAGGCATTGAGACACGTGGCAGAAGAGAATTACTTGGGACTCGCACAGCTTTTCACCAGCAACGCAGATGAAAGTTCTATGCAGAATGTACACACATCAAGTTCTAGGTGTTTGCTATTTTTAAAGTACAGCATATATCCTGTAAAGAACATGACATCCCTTGAAGATCTTTGTTATTCACTGCTTTACTTTTTCTGTATGCAAAGGAAGATCGGAGCAATTGTGAAGTTCTTAAACATGTGCATCCAGTGCCTTTGCCTCTGATCTTGCGATAGTACATTTGTGGGGGTTCTGCACAAAGGTTGGGTCTTGCACTTCCCAGAATTCCTCTGTTGATGCATTGTTCAGAATGTTATGTGAAATGTGTTATACTGTGCACATGACCACCATGGTGGTCTTACGGGATGGACAAGGTTCACGTGGAAGCAAATTGTGACCCTGCTCAAGCTATAAACCAAATTGTGATCATAGGGATGAAACGGAAACTGGTAAAAGATAACAAGACGATGCAAATGAAGGGGGAGGAGAGTCAGGGTGTGTGTGATAAAACAGACACTTAAGCCATAACAAACCTGGAGACACCATGTAAAGGGCGAGTGATGATGATTGCTGCGATAGGTTTTTGTGAAGGTATTTAAGCTGAAGGACTGGCCAAGCGAAAGATCAAGAGATATCCTTATTAGATATACAACAAGCTGTCAGTAGAGCAATGTCTCCTTTGATTAAATTGAGTTATGGATGTGTGATGGCTTTGTGATGTGCTGCAGAGATCCTGTGAATGTTGTTGTCTTCAAAACCAGGTATTCATATTGACTTTCCTCAGAAGGAGAGCTTGAGGGCTCTTGCAATGCCGAGCCCTCTGACATACGGAGCTGAGACTGGCTGTATGCAGAATTAATTTTGGGGGACACAAGGAGAATGATCAAGTGTCTCTTCCACCCAAGCCATTCTAGGATGGCCGCCCTGAAGGAGAGAGAGTCACGTCTGTAAAAATGCAAATTGGTCTGTCTGCTCTACTTTGGGTTGGAGAGGTCAGAGGGAATTGTCCATAATTCTCTAAATAGCCATTGGATTAAGTGCAGTATATGTTACTTGTAACCATCAAATATAATTGAGTTTGATAGTGCAGTTGGTTTGCCTTATCCTACTGCATTCTTTTAAATTGTGCACCATAAGATGCCCTAAGCTATGTTGCAAGCCTAGTTTTCGAGGTATTAATGAAAAAGCTTTTAGAGCTGTGGGACCATCGTTGGATCCCCACTAATCCTTCTTATTGGGTTCCTTGCATTCCTTTCTTAGCTGCGATGATACACTGGAGTACGTGGAGGTGTGCAGGGTTCAGTGTCTTTCATGATCTAAAGGGAAGTTCTCTTGTGAGTTTTCGGAACAACCTGTACATTTCCGTACTTTACTCACTGATTCATATGGCTGACTTTACAGACAGCAGGCTTTTGGGGAATTCACTAGAACATTTGATTTCTCAGGTTCCCTGGCATTTCCCCAAGTCAGGGTTCCCTGATATTTCCCCAGTCAGTCAATAGTTCTTGCTCACTACTCTCTCCATTACAAGAGTTTGAGACTGCTTGTAGCTATTTTGATATTGCGCCTGGCCAAAACAACCTGAGTAGCTGCTCCCAGAGCACACATTTGACAGTACCACTGTGTATTAAGGGGCTTTTGTACTCGCGTAGAATACCTTATGGGTCATATATAATTGACAAAAAGTTATCATTTGCATCTCATTGAAATTAGATTTGATGCAACTGTGTTACCACCTGCGCCTTATGTCGAGGGTCACGGAATACTTGGGGTGGTCGGCGCCACCAGTGGATTTTCTGCAGGATGACCTGACGGATATCCTCGACCAAGGTCCACCAACTGACCCGGTACTGCCATTCCATATGGCCTTGCAGAGAAGGGTGGCAGCAGCTTGGACTGCTTGGACCGGCAGTGAGCAAGTCTTTGCCGCAAAAATACTGCCCAGCCAGTAACGACCCCTGCTACTTGACCACGCACCCCGCTCCGGAGAGGTTGGTGGTGCAGGCGTTGTACCCTACCATTCCTCCTCATAGGGACGACAAACGTTTTGATGGCTGGGCGAAGAAAGTGTTTTCTTCAGGGGGGTATGGCTTTGCAGTCAGCCAACTCTGTGTGTGCCTTGTCACGTTTCACGCACACTTTGTGGAACTGTATTTCGTTAGCATACTGAACATATTCCTGAGGGGGAGGAACGGGATGGTTTTCTTGCTATTGTGCAGGATGGCTTGGATGCCATGTGTGAGTCCGTTCAGTCGGGTCTGGACATGGCAGATTGTGGTAGCCGGTCCATAGCCGCAAGCACTATAATACGCAGCTTTGCATGGTTGCGGAAGTCAGTGTTTGCTCCTGATGTGCAAGCCCTGCTCCTCAACATGCCCTTTGATGGTGAACATCTTTTTGGCAACAAGGCTGACGAGAGCCTTGAGAGGTTGCAGACCTCCAAAGCTGCAGCAAAGTTGTTGAGCGCTGTGGTTCGCCAACCTCCGCCTTTTCGTCCTAGGGGACAGCAATGGAGGGGAGGTTCCTTTCGATATTACTCATCCTTTGTTAAATCGAGAGGAGCTGCAAGTCAAAGGGGCCACCGTAGGAGTGCCAGAGGTGGAAAACCGGGTACTCGAGGTGCCAAAGGCGCTCGGCAGTTGCCTCTTTGCCCTCAGGCACTGCTGCAGCCGCTACAGCTCAGTCATGAGGCCATGTCCCATGGTTCGCCAGTTGGGTGAAGGCTGGCGCAGCATCTTGTAGAGTGGCGTGCCATTACTTCAGGTGTGTGGGTTTTGGGGATCATAACGCAAGGCTACTGTCTTACTTTCCGGCAGAGGCCTCATGACAATAGACCAGGGAATCTCTCTTTGAAGAGTCTGGATCTGCTCCTTGCGCAGGAAATACAATCCCTGCTGGAGGAAGGCACCATAGAACTGGTGCCTGTAGCGGAGAGGAACAAGGGATGGTATTCCCCTTATTTTTTGATTTCGAAGAATGTTGGGGGATTGAGACCCATCATGGACTTGCGCGGTTTGAACAAGCTTCTCAGGAAGGACAAGTTCAAGATGGTTACTCTTTTCTCAAGTCCTCCAGGCCCTTCAACTTCAGGACTGGTTGGTGTCTCTCGACCTCAAGGACGCTTACTTTCATGTGCCGATCCATCCCAAGCACAAGAAGTACCTGAGGTTCGCGGTTGGCGACTCGCACTTTCAGTTTCGGATCCTGCCGTTCGGATTGACCTCCGCCCCAAGGCTCTTCACCAAGCTCATTGTGGTGGTGGCAGTGTATCTCAGGAAAGGGGGATTCATGTCTACCCCTACCTGGACGATTGGTTGATCAGGGCGCGCTCTCCCGAGCAAGTCCTGGATCATCTGTCCGTCACCTGCCACTCCCTTCACAACCTGAGCTTCTCCCTCAACTTACAGAAGTCCCACTTGACGCCAACTCAGCAGCTCCAGTACATCGGAGCAGTGCTCAACACGTCCCTGGGGCAGTGTTTTCCTCTCCAGTTGAGGGCTCATCACATTCAGCAGATGGTGCACAAGTTTCAGCATGCCGTGAGTCTCCCAGCGTTCGAGTTCTTGAGGTTGCTCAGCCTCATGGCATCCTGCATTCTTCTGGTGCCAGAGGCCAGGTTGTGGATGAGATCTTTGCAATGGGCTCTCAAGATGCAGTGATCACAGTCCTCCGGCAGGATGTCGGACCCTGTTCAGGTGTCACCCTCGGTCACCCAGGACCTTCTGTGTCGGGCTGTCGATGGCAATCTAATGCAGGGGCCTCCATTTTGGCTTCCCAGGCCAGAGTTGACGATCGTGACGGACGCATCCCTCACAGGATGGGGAGCTCATGCTATCGAGTTGACAGTCGGCGGTCGTTGGCCTCTGTCGGAGTCCAGACTCCATATCAATCTGTTGGAGCTGAGGGACGTCAGGCTTGCCCTGAAGGCTTTTCTGCCGACTGTGCGAGGAAAGAATGTCCTGATTCTGACAGACAACACAGTGGCCATGCACTACCTCAACAAAAAGGGGGGGGCAGGGTCACTTCCTCTGTGCAGGCAGGCGATGAAGCTCGGGTTCTGGGCCATCCAGCAGGAAATTTCGATCTCGGCGATTCGTCTGGCCGGAGACTAAAACGAGACGGCGGATGCTCTGAGCAGGCAGAGCGCGGTCTCTCACGAGTGGGAGCTGGCTCAGGAGATTCTCCTGGAGATCTTCGCCCTTTGGAGGACCCCTCAAGTGGATCTCTTCGCCTCCAGTGTCAACCGGAAGTGTGAAAGTTTCTGCTTGCTGGAATTTCCTCCAAGAGGAGCATTAGGAGAAGCGTTCATGGTGGAGTGGTCCTTCCCACTGCTGCACGTGTTTCCTCCAGTCCCCGTCATCCAGCAAATGCTGCGGAGGTTACGGAGGTTCGGTTCCCGGATGATCCTCATTGCTCCGGCATGGGCCCGGAGGATGTGGTACCCGGACCTTCTCGACTTGTCCATCTACCCTCCATGTCGTCTTCCCTACCGAGACGATCTGCTCTCGCGGGAGGGGGGTCAGGTTCTCCATCCAGAGGTCAGATCCCTCAACCTTCACGCTTGGCTTCTGAAAGGTTGAGGTATAAGGATTGGGACCTCCCTGAAGACGTGATGGAGGTGTTGCTTTCGGCCAGATGGCCTGCAACCAAGTCCCTTTGCCGTTGGAGGAAGTTCTGCGACTGGTGCAGGGGTACGAATGTGGATCCTTTTTCATGTGACATTCCTGTGGTTCTGTCTTTTTTGCTTTCGTTAGCCCACAAGGGCCTGCAAGTGGGTACCATTAAAGGTTACCTGGCGGCGCTGTCCATATTTAAGCGCTCGTCGGAGGAGTGTTATTTCAAAATTCCTTTAGTTTCTCAGTTTCTCAAAGGGCTCACTAATGTGTTTCCGCCATCACCTTTCCAGGTGCCTGGTTGAGATTTGAACCTTGTTCTAAAATTCCTAATGGGTGCTCCATTTGAGCCTTTACATTCTTGTCCTCTGAGACTGTTAACCCTTAAAACTGTATTTTTAGTTGCGGTCACTTCCGCTCGCAGAGTGAGTGAGTTGCAGGCACTTTCAGTTAAGCCACCCTTCACTGTGTTTCATAAGGACAGGGTTGTCCTTAGAGTTCGTCCTTCCTTTCTTCCGAAAGTGGTCTCGGAATTTCATTTAAGCCAGAAGGTCATTCTTCCAGCATTTTATCCTCCTCCGCATCCTGGTAAGGAAGAGGAGAGGCTCCATAGGTTGGATCCTAGGAGAGCTTTAAGTTTCTACATTTCACACATGTCCCGGGTCAGAGTGGACGATCACCTCTTTATAGGTTACGCTGGAAGGCGTTTGGGACAAGCTGTTACTAAGCAGACTTCGTCTATATGGATTTTCTTGGCAATTTCTGAATGTTACTGCTTGGCGGGTAAGGACCTTCCGGTTGGCTTATGGGCCCATTCTACTAGGGGTATGGCTGCCTCTACTGCCCTGCAAGGGCATTCGTATTCGAAACATCTGTGAAGCAGCCACTTGGGCTTCGGTCCATACTTTTGTACGACACTACTCCCTAGATTCCATCCATGGGCAGGATCTGGCCTTTGGCAAGGCGGTCCTTTACTCTGCAATTTGATTGGACATTCTAAATTTCTATATTCTAAATTCTTTTTCCCTCCTCCATACGTTGGTACTGCTTTGGGAGTCTGTCATAGATATGGAATACGTCGGAGGACCCAATCCCCTCGAACAACAAGTTACTCTTACCTGGTAACGTTCTTTCGATGGGATGGTCCGACGACGTATTCCATATCTCTCCCTCCCTACCTGCCCCGCTACAGAACTTCTTATGCGATTGCAGCTTACGTTTCCAGAAGGCTTTCTGTGGTCATACTGGCAGACGATTGGTGCCACACGTTCTGGGGGAAAAAACTACAACTGAGGCTACGGGCATCATGCGTCCTACTTATAACATCCGGTGACGTCGGCTCGACGGAGGCCCTCGAGGACAGCGTATCGAGGTCATTGATGCAGGATGCAACTTTTTCCGAAGCAGCACAGCTGTTGTGATTACCTGTCATAGATATGGAATACGTCGTCGGACCATCCCATTGAAAGAACGCTACCAGAT
>PGSH02011156.1:0-88582 GCA_002915635.3 Ambystoma mexicanum | reverse complement strand
AGAGCAGCTCAATATCATACATTAATACACCACAAAAATCCAACCGGCAAGCAAATGAACAAGTTTAGCTCCAAAATGAAGTTGGAACAAAATGGCACTTCAAATACTTATAAAGGGGAGGGAAAGACAAGGTTATGAGAATAGACAGCCAAAATACATTCATAGGCAGGGCAAAGGGTTTCAGTTACATAAAACCAACAATTATTCTCAACAGGCCCGGGCCAAAGTCAATGGTTCAGAGTCTTTTGACTAGGATCGCACAGTTCTGGTATATAACGGTTAAGTCTTTGCCACAGAGATTAGAAGAATTTGGCTTGGCGAAAAGTTTGACGAATGTTTAGAGAAGGAAGAACCTTCGAAGTTGAGGAAAGTTTCACGCACTTTCTCGATGGGTGAAAATATTTCCGGACCGCATTTGCACAGTACCTTTATTAACTAAGAAAGCTGTATGTTAGGGAGAATTCTCATTCTATGGCTAATTTCCCTCACCTAGTGAGTCCCCCAGCAGCTTCGCTGTATTTCTGGAGTTTATTTTTTCCACTTGGTAAGAGTGTGGGCCTTTTTTCCACTCTTACATGTGTTTTGCCATGTGTATTTCAACTGTTTGTGTGATCTTGGGCTCTGGAGCACACCACTTCACGAGACCCACTTTTATGTATGTTACACAGCACCTTCAGTGCAGTAACACCGGGTTGTCTTTGAGACTTCCCTCTGACTCCATTTTTCTGGGGCTGACTACTGTCCCCCAGAAACAGGTAAAGTTACCATTTACTTTATGTAGTCATTTAAAACTACAGACCCAGTACACCCCATCTTACATGGAGTACTGGAAAGGGTTAATGCCTATCCCTTTTTCCTCTGTGAGCTTTGTTTTGCTCTTTTAACATTTAGACTTGGCTGGTGGCAGTGGTATCTACCCTAACATTTCTACTGCGATTATACTATATAAACGTGGTATTGTTTCAGGCTATTATATTAGCCTCGAACATAAACCCGCTTGACCAAATACTCTTTCTTTTGGCTCCGGTCGGGTTTATTCGCCATTTCTTTTTGTTAAAGTCCTTCTTGTGTTTTACTTTGCGTGGCAAACCAGGTTTGCCTTCTTTGTTCACTGTCTTTTGGCGGGCTTCTGCAAAGAAGCCCTCCTCTAGGCGCCTGGGTGTCTAGGTGGGCTGAATGTGAGGGAGGGGTGTAGTCACCCCCTGCACAGGGTATCCTAGGAAACCCAAGTTGCACTTTGCCATGATTGGCTGAGGTGGTTGTCCGGGCCGGACAACCCCCTGCTGCGTGATTGACAGCCAGGCTGTGTGAATGTGGGATTTTCGCATAAAAGGCAGGACTCTTGGGCTGGAAGTCAGAGTCGCCACTGGAACTGCAAGGAACCGAAGAGAAGCGGAAAAGAAGACGGCTGCTGCAACTACCCAGTCCCGGTGAAGCCCTGCTGCAGTCCTGAGCTATCTACCCTTCAACGACCAGAGAAGATCCAGTCCGGAGTCTTCTTCCCTTGAGCCTGGTGGGATCAACCAGCTCATCTTCCACAGCCAGAGGATCCTCTTCGTTGGTCGAAATCGCTGCACACTGCTGTAGTGGTCCGGATAGCCATCTGAAGAGCCTCTCCTGTTTTAAAGGAGCGCACCTTTTATTCACCGTCGCTGCTGCTGGCTCATCCCTGAGTAGTGCAGACACCTCCAGACGTCCTCCTTCTGTTCTACAACCGAAGCTCCAGGAACCGTGGGTCTGCAGGAAACTACCAGGAACAACTGCTGTGGCACCAGCTTCTTCATTGAATAAGGTACTGTGTCCTGCTTCGAGGAACTAGGGTGAATCCCTTTTCTCCTCATCCAAGGCTTGCCCTTGTCTTCCTTCCTCTTATAACTTTTGCTTCCTCTGTTGACAATATCCAAGTACTCCTGGCAACGTTGAATCGTGAACTATCTGACTGTGTGATCCTCGACAACAGGAACCCGGTTCCACTTGACACTGGCGCAGGCCTATTGACTTTTATTTTCTGTAAAAAGTGTTCTCTGATTCTGTCTGCCTTGACAAAAGTATTGCCTATGATTTTTTGCCCCAACTCTCTTGTGTTAACTCAGGTGCTAAGTGTGTTTTACCCGGTAACATTTCTTGCCGCGGATACGCGTATCTTTAGTAAGACCGAACTGTCATTACTGTCAAAAAGTGATCGCAATCGTATTTGCGGTAATGTGTTTTGTTCGTAACACCGGTTCATTCAAACACAGGGTACTTACCTTGAGACTTACTGTACAAAGTGAATTGGTTAGTTGTAGTATATTTAACGTGTGGTTTTTATTTAAGTTTAATAGAAGTGTTGTGTTTATAACGAATGGTTTAAAAATAAATGTACTTATATTTTTACCTGAAACCTTGAGTCAGTGTTTGCTTGAGTCACAGTAATTGTGGTCCCTTTGTGTAATCTCTGCTACTGCTCATATACTCTTGAGATAAGCCTGGCTGCTCCGCTACTGCTACCACTTTAACATGTAGTACAGGCTTGTACCAAAGGTGAACTTGTATTCACCTTGTAGTCTTAATTGTGTGTAGTGGTCCCTAAGGGCACTGCACAGGATTCTGCCTAACACTGGTGTACAGCGGTGAGGATTTGTAAGTAGAGTGATTACACTTAGAGTGCTGCTATTGCTTGGGTTCAACTAACCACAAGGCTAAACACCACTAATTCTGTTAACTGAAAAATCATGTCAAATATGGAAAACTACAGTGAAGAGGGTCTCTTAAACTATACTGCTGAGGTTCTGAGAACCATGTGTAGGGAAAAGAATCTCTCTGGTAAAGGAAAGAAATCTGAACTGGTTGCAAAGTTAATGGAAAAAAGTCTGGAGAGTGGGTCAGAAGGACCTACCACTCCAGCAAATGTGGATTTGATGTTTCTGATTCTGAGAGTGTTATTTAGAAGAAGTAGATGAGTCCTGTAGGAAACCTAACAACTCCCTTGCCTGCTCAGAATGCACAACCTCTGTCCACAGGGACCCCCACAGGTCCTACACTTACTCCTGAGTTTATTGCACTTGAGAAAATGAGACTTGAATTGGAAGTGAAACGTATTGATGCACAAACTGCCATGAAACATCAAGAGTTAAGGCTCAGAGAAATGGAGCTGAATCCATGAACTAGAAATGAAGAAACTGTCTCTAGAAAATGCTTCTCTCCCAGAGTCTTCTAGGTCTTCCAGCCCTAAGAGACCCGTATGCCAAAGGAAATGATTGGTATGTATGAGACTAAACTTGATGTTTTGGATTGGTTAGCAATGTTTGAGTACAATCATGGGATTCAAGGTATCTCAGGGAATCAGTTGATTCCTTGGCTTTTCTCTAGGCTTCCCCCTGTTGCAAATGATGCTGTAATGGAGTTGGGGAGGAGGATAAGCAGGATTATGAGTGTGTGAAACTAGCATTAATAGCTAGATTTGGGAAGACCCCTTCCCAGTATCTTAAGAGGTTTAGAACCCTCAAAAAGCATGATGGTACCCCTTGGGCTACCTGGGTGTGTGAATGTTTGAAAAACCTAGATGGTTGGGTTAAGGGTTACAAAGTGAACACTTATGAAGGTTTGAGGAATCTTGTAATGTTGGAGTCTATTTTTGATGTCTGCTCTCCTGAGCTTAGACAGCACTTGGCTGATTCAAAGGAGATAGATCCTAAGAAACTAGCTAAGGCTGCTGACTTGTGGGTTGCCAACAGGGCCACTCACAAGGATTCTGGGGCAACTCAGAAAAAGGATGAGGGAAAGCAGCCAAAGAAAGACAACAAAGAGAATTCCAATAATTCCAATCCAAAAGAGGGCCCCAAACATAACCAGGGTAAGACACAAGGGAAACCAAATCAGGCTAGTGTACCATCTGGTTCCAAACCAGATGGAGGTCAGAGTAAACCCCCATTCCAGAGAGCATTTGGAAAATGCTTTGTTTGTGGGTGCCTGGCCATGTGAAAGGAGATCCCAAGTGTAAGGGTAAACCTTCAGGGATCAACACTGTCTCCTTAGCCTTCTCCCAGGTGGATGAAGTACCTATGACCAGTGGAAACTTTCAGTTACTAGCTGATGAGCCCATGAGAGTCTCAGCTAGTGTTTCTTTAGTGTCCTTGGGTCTTTGGGAACAACAGAACTTAGATGTCTATAACTCAATCCCAGATAATACTAAAGAGTATTATAAAGATAGTGTTCTTGTGAATGGTCAGGAGACCCCTGCCATCAGAGACACTGGAGCCAGCATAACTGTGGTTGATGAATGTTTCTTCAAGGTGGAAGATGTTGCTAAGGCACCCAAACACCTAACCAAGTTAGCTGGAGGCCCTGTGCAAATGGTTCCCCAGTTACCAGCTCTCATCCAGTGTAATGACATGACTGTCAGAATACCTGTAAGTGTGCAAAATAACGTACCTGGGAGGGTCCTGCTGGGTAATGACCTTAAAACTCTTGGAGTTGTGTCTAGTACCCCCAGTCCCCCCAGCAGAAGGAAGCAGGAGCTCACAAGGTCTGCAAGGGAGAGAACCTTGAGAGGCTCTCCTGGGGACATGATAGAGAAAACTATCACCCCAAGTCCACAGGACTTACTTACTGCTATTGCAGGACAGAAAGAGACAAAGGGGAAACCCAAGTCTGCCAGCAAGAAACCAGCAAGCACCCTGTGCCCAGAAGGACATCTCCAAGACTGTCCAAAGTCACATCTGTGACTCCTCCACCAGCTGAGGCTGAGTGTGAGGTTCAACCCTGTATGGTTCAACTAGATACTGAGGAATCAGATCTAGAAGAAGATCTTAGCTGGTTGGAGATCTTGACCCTGTTGACCATCCTGAGCTGCAGTCTTTACTGGCAGAAGGTGGACCCAACAGGGCAGACTTCAGCAGAGGACAAAGAGAGTGTCCTACTCTTGAAGGTCTTCGCCTACAGGCAGCTTCTCAGCTCGATGGGAAAGAGCCTGGAAAGTATAGGTTGCACTGGGAAGATGGCCTCTTCTACAGTGAACCAACTGAGTCAACCCCTGGAGACTACAAAAGACTTGTAGTACCTCTAGTGAACCGACTCCAGTTCTGCAGTTAGCCCACGAGATACCTTTGGCTGGTCACTTAAGTTTTAAGAAGACCAAGGAAAGGCTCTCTCTACTTCTACTGGCCTAAAATGGGTTCAGAAGTAGACAAATTCTGCAGGAGCTGCCACACTTGCCAAACCTCTGGCAAGAGTGGAGCCAAGAATGTGGCACCCTTGGTGCCTCTCCCAGTGGGTGGAGTTCCTTTCGAGAGGGTAGGGATTGATTGTTGGTCCCTTGATCCTCCCACATCTTCAGGCAACAGGTTTATCCTGGTTGTAGTAGACCATGCTCACTAGGTATCCTGAAGCAATACCTATGAGGACTGTTACGGCTCAGGCTGTGGCTAAGGCCCTACTTGGTATTTTTACCAGAGTAGGTTTTCCTAAGGAGTTGATATCTGACAGGGGATCAAATGTTATGTCCCACTACATGCAAACCATGTGGAAAACCTGTGGAGTCACCTACAAGTTCTCAACTGCCTACCACCCCAAACCAATGGATTGGTAGAGAGGTTTAACAGAACTATGAAGAGCATGATAGGTGCTTTAGAAGAACCCCTTAGAAGAAAGTGGGACCTTCTACTGCCATGCCTTCTCTTTGCATATAGAGAAGTCCCTCAGGAGGGAGTAGGATTCAGTCCCTTTGAACTTCTCTATGGCCATCCAGTCAGAGGTCCATTGGCCCTGATTAAGGAGGGGTTGGAGAGTGCTCCTTCCCCCAAGCCAGTCAGAGTGACTGACTATGTGATAGGTCTCCGGAGGAGAATGTCACACATGATGGCAGAGGCAAGTGATGACTTGAAGGCTGGTCAAGCTCTGGTCAAACATTGGCATGACCAGAAGGCTAACATGGTTGAGTTTACTCAAGACCAGCTTGTTCTTGTTATGGTCCCCACAAGGCAGAGGGCCTTGCAGGACAAATGGATAGGACCCTTCAAGGTTGTGGGTAAACTTGGAGAGGTGAACTATCTGGTGGACTTAGGCAATCCTAAGGAGGCTCCCAGAGTCTTTCACACCAACCGTTTAAAGGCTTATGTCTCTCGACCTGACATAGGAGCTTTGCTTCTAGCTTCAGCTCAGGAGGAGAAGGAGAGTGAACCTCTGCCTGACCTCCTCAGAGGCTTACCTTTAGATGAGCAAGTGGAAGGAGTTAATCTCTCTTCCAGTCTCACATCTGACCAGCAGGATGAGTGCAAGTTACTGTTAAATTAGTTTGCCTCCCTGTTCTCACTTTCACCAGGCTTGACCCCTTGGGGCCAGCATGATATCCTCACTGGTGACTGTTTACCTGTGAAAAGCAGGGGTACAGAATGTCAAACAATGTAAGAACCCATATAAGGAATGAGGTCAACAAGATGCTTGAACTCGGGGTAATAGAACCCTCTACTAGTCCCTGGTCTAGTCCAGTTGTGCTTGTACCAGAGGCAGGATCCCCTACCAGCAATTTAGATCCAATCTGATTCAACGGCTAAAAGATCATGATGCCTAACTTCACCCTAATGTCATCTGGGATCTCATGTATATTTTGTATATTTGACCTGCTTTATTTATATGTTACACCTGTATTCTTGTAAACGTATTGTATATATTTCTGTGATTCCCTGACATCACATGTCTACAGCATTGTAACCGTAGCTGTTCCAATTTGTCCAATCTTCAACCTGTAACCTAAGTTGAACAACCCTCTTGCTGCCTTTGCGCCCGAATACCCCTGGGTCTGGTGCGCTATATAAATAATAAAACAAACAAACAAACAAACAAACAAGGAGTTGAGATTCTGCGTGGACTATAGAGCTCTAAATGCAGTTACCAAGACTGATGCCCATCCTTTGCCTAGGACAGATGAGCTGGTGGACAAACTTGGCGCAGCCAAGTACCTCAGCACATTTGACCTAACGTCAGGCTATTGGCAAATAGCCCTGACAGACCATGCCAAGGAGAAAACTGCATTCTCCACCCCAGCTGGCCTCTACCAACTTAAGGTAATGCCTTTTGGACTAAATAATGCACCTGCTACATTTCAGAGGATGGTCAATCAAGTTCTGAATGGGATGGAGGACTTCTGCATGGCATACTTGGATGACATTGCAGTGTTCATCCCTATATGGAAAGAACATATTGATCACCTAGGATATATTTTGCAGGCTCTTGAACAGGCCCATCTGACCATAAAGCAAGTAATGTCAAATTGGTCAGAGCAAGTGGTCTACCTTGGACATGAGGTAATGAGTAGGTGAAATAAGGCCATTGCTAGCAAAGTACAAGCTGTACAAAACTGGGCCCCCCTACTACTCAACCCAAGTGAGAGCTTTCCTAGTCTCACTGGGTATTACATGAACTTTATAGAGAACTATGGGACATAGCTTCTCCCTTGAATGTCATTCCTCTCCAAATTTCCTAAAAAGGTGAAGTGGAATGAGGAGTGCATCAAGCGTTTGAAGGTCTGAAGAAAGCCCTTTGTCAAGCTCCAGTCCTAAGAGCTCCTGACTACCACCAACCCTTCATTGTACAAACTGATGCTTCTAAGGTAGGTATAGGTGCAGTCCTTAGTCAACTGGATGAGAAAGGTAGGGAACACCCCATTTGTTTCATCAGCAGGAAGCTAAAGGATCCTGAGACACGATGGGCAACAATAGAATGTGAATGTTTTGCTATTGTGTGGTCACTGAAGAGGTTTAGGCCATACTTGTATGGATCTACCTTCCTTATTCAGACTGACCACCAACCCTTGAGATGGCTGATGCAAATGAAAGGGAAACCCCAAACTACTCAGATGGTCAATCTGCCTGCAAGGATTTGATTTTACCATTGAGCACAGAGCAGGAAGTCACCACCAAAATGCTGATGGTCTCTCTAGGATGTTTATGACCGACTAGAGGTATGAGATCCATACAGGAGTGGATTAAATCCTCCTGTCCCTTAGTCTGGGGGGAGAGAATTCTCATTCTATGGCTAATTTCCCTCACCTAGTGAGTCCCCCAGCAGCTTTTCTGGAGTTCTGTAGTCTATTTGTTTCCACTTGATAAGAGTTTGAGCCTTTTTTCCACTCTAACATGTGTTTTGCCATGTGTATTTCAACTGTTTGTGTGATCTTGGGCTCTGGAGCACACCACTCCATGAGACCCACTTTTATGTATGTTACACAGCACCTTCAGTGCAGTAACACAGGGTTGGCGTTGAGACTTCCCTCTGACTCAATTTTTCTGGGGCTAACTACTCTCCCCCAGAAACAGGTAAAGTTGCCATTTACGTTATGTAGTCATTTAAAACTATAGACCCAGTACACCCCATCTTACATGGAGTACTGGAAAGGGTTACTGCCTATCCCTTTTTTGTCTGTGCCTCTCTGAGCTTTGTTTTGCTCTTTTAACATTTAGACTTGGCTGGTGGCAGTGGTCTCTACCCTAACTTGTCTACCGCGAATTACACAGCCACACTAGTGGCTGTGTAGTTATGGTTAAGTTGCTGTTTCCATAGGAAGAGCACTTTTTGGGTGGCTTATAACTTCACTCCCCCTGAATGAATAGTCACCAAACTTTGCAAAAAAGTTATAGGTGACGCAGAATTTTTTCTGCAATCTTGATGATGTTTCGTCTAGGGGGGGAAAAGTTATAGGGGGGGGTCCCAAAACGTCTTTTTTTCCCATAGACTGAATGGGGGAAAAACTTTGCGCACGCCTACAGGCCAAACCGCTGGACGGATTTTTACAAAATTTGCGGCTGGGGCAGAGGCTTGCTCCCGAAAGTGTACTTTTGTAGATTTGGTGACAATTCGTGCAGTAGTTTTCTTTAAAACGACCAAATAATAGGTCTCAAAAAATGTGTGATATCTATGTCCGCTTTGCGGTCACACTTCCCTGATCGCTTCGCGGACAAGATACCGATTGGCTAATGGGCTGGTGTCATGACCGCGTACATGCGACGTCTCCGCCGATTGGCTGCAGTGAGCCGTGTTCTGCGTCAGATTGTTTCGATGCGCCCGACATCTTGGATCCGCCGACAGCGCTGCGCAACCAGCAGCAAAATGCTATTTCCGAAACTGTTTTGCTGTGTCAGAGTGCTTAGGGAGATTCAGACAGTAAGAGATGGTTGAAAAACTGTATTTGTTCAGGCGGTAGGTGTTAATGATGTATTCCCTATACCCGTCTTGTTCGGGATTTTTATAAGTACAGAAAATGAGGGGTCTCATAAGGGTAGTACTTCAGTCCGTGCTCTGCGCAGGCAACTTGAAACTTCCTCTCTTCTATGTCTGATCGTGTTCTTATACATAAAATGCATATTTGTATAAACTGTAACTGTATCTATTGTACTATGTAACCATGCACCCTTTTACCTCTGGGTCCGGAGCGCTTTATAAATAAAATAAACAAACAAACAAATATAAAGGCACTTTATACTGTTGCTTTGACCTTCTGCAGGGACATTCGACAAAGAAAATCCAAACGGGCTAATATTGCGGATCCTAGTCTTAGGAGTTTTGCTTTGGACTCCAGGAACTTCAGAATCACTAATGTTGCCAGACCAAGCCAGTTTGAATCCAGGGAGGCCCTGAAAAACAAAATTCTGGCCTGGCTTAATTCCATACTGGGACCAAATCGAGTGAGAACGCCAGACTTAAAAGTCCTCCGGAGAACTTAATTTGAAGAGTGGTGTACCACTGCCAATACTGATTGCATTATCATGGGGTGTGGGTCCAGCAGATTACCTTTGTACCTAAACAGAAGTTTAATTCCACAGCATGTGTGCTCCTCCACTAGCCTCAGAATTGTACTGAATTAACCATCAAACTGTCATAATTTAGCATAATAGTTGTCTTCTTATTCTAGCTCTGTTGCTTTCATGTCATGTACTGTAGTGTTTGGCAATATTCAACCCCCTTACAGTTTGCCTGTTAAGTTATCTGTTTTGATATTTGTTTGTTTCTTGTTTTGTTACCTGCATGATTTATGTTAAGCACCCTGATGCCTGCAGGCTTTCGGCGCTATACAAGCATAAAAATAAATAAATAAATAGAATGCACAATAAGCGCAGGCTACATGATCGGTCCCAACACAACCCCCCCTAACTCTCATTGATGGGCATTCCCAATATGAAATGCATAGCTTTTTGGACATCTTGAGAAATCTGATATTCTGGCCCTGCTCAGAAGAGAACAAACACCAGCTGATCAAGGAATCTGTTGAACCGTTGGGTCCTTTTTGTATGTGGAAGTGTGTCATTACATGGTGGGGGCACAGAATAACTCTCACACCAATATTCAGACAGACTCAGGAAGTTGGCAAACAAACTGTTTTATTGTCTAAAATAGGGAGTACAACGGACATCAATGGACGTCTCACAGTATAATCTCCATGTATAACATAAAGCATGCTTTTATAGTGAAAACACGCCATTCATGACGTCATGCTACGTGGCAAACTAAGAAAACCTACTTGGGTTTGTGATAGGTCTATGGGGAACATCTAGGTATACTTTCTGTAGGGGATTGGATTGTGATCTGATTGTATAGTCAGGTGGACAACTGATGCCAATCCCTTGTGCAAGTCATCCTCAATATGTGTTAGACACACCATTGGATCTCAAACTATAGGGCTCTTCAATACATGGCCCTCTATAATTGGTTGGCACACTTGTACCCTTCTGGAACACTCGACTCACTAGCAGCACAGAAGCTGGTACCACAGGTGCTTGTGGGTGGATCTTGACCATGCCTCCCCACCCAGTTAGCCTACCATCCATCATCACTCATGCTGTCTGCCTTTCCAATTTTATTTAATTTGTTTTATTGGTTTGTTACAAACCTTTAAAAACAGAACCACAAACTTTAAAAATATTAGAGAACAGAATTATCGTTAGATACAAGAGAAAAACAAGGTTGGTACATTTCACAGTGATTATTAGATGGTAAATCCAAAGGATGAATTTTCACGAAAAGATTCTTAGTTTTTCTACTATTTTTTCTAGGAAAAAACGTCAATTCTAATGTTAGTTTTCGGTCAGAGTCACTGTATAAGATTCTCCACCAGTCTTCTAAACCTAACGATGGTTTCACAGCTACATATTTAGCAAAGTGCTGCTTTCTTTCTCGATTTAGTTCAAGACATTCTAAAGTTAAATGTTTTAGGGTTTCATTTGTCTTATCACACAGTCGGCATGAGGATATTACAGCTTTATCTTTGGACCAAAAGTTTAGCTTTTCCCTTGTTGGTAATTGGTTTAGTCGAAACTTTAAGAAGAGCAATCTGCGAGCTTTTCCAGGAAGTTTTTCAAGATAATGTTCAACCGCATTATATCTTTTCGCTTCCGCGGGAACTGTGTTCATAGCTCTATGTTGATTACGGATGTCGATGGTATCAATCCATTCTTGTGTCCATAGCATAGTTTTAACCTTGTTCGGATTATTCTCTAATGTCACAAAATCCAAACCTATATCAGATAGGATTTTATCACATCGTTTTGCCCATATAGTGAGGGTATTAACTCAATTTCCGGAGTCTAAATCTTGAAATATTAAATATTGGGGCATCTTCATTTTGCGGAATTCATTTAAGGTGTTCCATGTTATTCTTGCATTAATAGATATTAAGCCCAGTTCATATCGGATACATGCAGTCGGTACACCTTTAGGTAGCCACAACAATCTTGTCCAAAATTGATGTTCTATTGAAGACCACAGCTCGGGTTTACAGCCAAATGCAGCTTCGGCACCATATATTATGGCTGGAACCACCTTCTGTTTATAGAAGTTTAGTACTGGTATTATGGAAAACTTCCCATACTTTTTATTTATCAGACATGCTTGAATTGTGAGCTGTTTACATTTGTCCTTTGTTTTTTGAATCCAGGGGGTGTCATTTATACTAGAGCTAATACTCATACTTAAATATATAGTTTGTTTAACTATTTTGATGGAATCTGTGCCAATTTTCCAGTTGAACCTCTTTGAAATTGAAGTATTTTTGGTCTTCTGTAAATTTTCTAAAATCAGTATTTCTGATTTATTTATATTTACACAAAGGCCATTTTGTTGGATGTATTGTTGCAGGATGTTTAGCTTTCATTGTAGGCCAATCGGTGTTAGGTCTAACACAACAAGGTCATCTGCATACAGTAACCAATTTATTTCTTTGCCATTGATCTTGGGCGGGAAAACTTTAGCTCCAGTATACGCCTGTCCGATGTCAGAAATTAATAAGTTAAAAATTACAGACGCCAACGGACATCCTTGTTTCACTCCTCGGGTCGTATATATAGGTTTCGATAGTAGCCCTTTTTGTGTCAATCTTACTCTTATATGGGTGTTAGTATGTAATTCTTTTATTGCCATAATTAGGCTTTCTGGACATTTCCATAAAAATAGCTTTTGCCACAGCAGCTCTCTATCGATGCTATCAAAAGCTTGCGACAGATCTATAAATGCAAGATATATATTCTGTTCGGTTCTAATGGCTTCCATTTATAGTACATTGAGAGTGAGCAGGTTTAGGCCACATCCTACTCCTTTCACAAATACAGTCTGGCGAGCGTCTAAGTGACCACTAGTTGTTACCCAGTTTGATAGTTGTTTCTGGAGTTGTATCGCAAAAATCTTACCCAGGACATCCAAGAGGGCGATCGGTCTGTAGTTCTTTGGATCTGTCCGATTCCCTTTTATGAAAATCGGGACGACGATCGCACTCTTCCAGGACGCAGGTATGTTTTTTTTTGCGAGCTATGGTTGTGAAAAGGTTGAAACACAAAGATGCCCACTCTTTGGCGTTTTATATTAAGATGTAGTTAGTCAAGCCATCCGGACCCGGTGCACGTGATGAGCTACACCGCATAATACTTTGAAGGATGTCATCTTCATCGGACTGAATATTCCAAGATGAAGTTTTGGAAGGTCAAGATCCATTGAGGGTCTGTTTTTCTCGTACACTTTTGAAAAGTGCTGCACCCACTGGGCTTCTGTTACCATATTAGTTTCAATGGCATGTTGGTCACAGCTGTGCTGATTTATGAGTTTCCAAAAATCTTGCGAGTTGTTATTTGTCAAGCTACTCATCATTGTTTCTGCATCTCTTTGTTCAAGCAATAGTTTATGGGAAATTAACGAATTTTTATATTTTTGTTTGCATTTTTTCTGGGCAGTTCAAAGTTCCTTATTATCGGAGGCTTTCAATATTCTTAACTCCTTGCGCATTTGCTGTTGTCTCTTTACGAGTTTGTTGTTATAGTGGTGCTTTGGTTTAAAAGCTCCATTTTTTAGACCATTATTCTGATAAATGTATTGCTGCAGGAGATGAGAGTACTCTACATCAGATGACTGGTAGCTGCTTGCGTGTTTAATATAGGCATTGACCAAAGATTTTACCTCATTAGTATTGATCCTTAGGCGAATTCTGTTCGATTCTACTGAAACGCTCTGATTCCAACAATCGCTCATTACGCTGTCATCATATGCAAGAGATAGTTATAGTTGGCTATGATCATTCGTCTGCCTCTTTATGATTTCGAGCGACTTAACCTGTCGTGTAAGATTATTTGACACGTAGAAATAATCTATGGTCGAGCTCGATTTTTTGTCATTCCACGTTGATTGAGCCGGAATGTCACCCTTAGAGTTGCCATTTAATATTGTAAGAGGATTCAATTCAACACTACAGCTAAGTCAATGCCTAGTCTGGGATACTGAATGAAACCCTTATTGATATATCTTTATGTCCAGTTCATGCGTTCTGGATGACTACCCCTATATAACACCCCTCTCTTGGAATCCCCCTGACCCCACTGAGCCAAGAAGTAGTTCTGTTTTGCAAGTTAAAAGGTTTATTCGATAATTTAAACAATAGATATATATTTCACGCTTTTAATAAAATTAATAATTGAATATCACACTTAATCTGAGCAGTAATCAATAATGGATAGTCTGGCACTAGCACACTTGTGAATAGGAACAGAAGAATAAGGTGGTAGAGAATGCTTTATATAAGTTCAGATGGATGCAATGTTGAATGAAATGCAGTACAGAAATACTCAATATGATTTCAACAAAACAATGTAATCACTTTTCTTTGGCAATCCACTCCCCCCTTTATGCAATGCAAGGAATGGAAGGAAAGCACACAGTTCTCAGAAATGCAATCAAATGTAATTCAGTTCACCCCAGCAGCTTAGACTACAGAAGTTTGAAACACAGGCCCAAAATGCTTTTATATGTGCTGGCAATGAAGTGAAAAATATGCTAAAATGCTTTTAAATCCCTCTAGAGGTTCAGGGTGAGCGGTATCTAGTTAATATTAGTCCAGGCTCACTCTAGCAATGACTCAGGGATGGTTCTTAAGAGGCAAACGAATTTTTAGCAAGGAAACTGCTGTTTTCACACGTGGCTTGATTTTTATCCAAATCGCAAATCGCTGTAAATTCGCGAGTGCGTTTCTCGCGATTACGGAGAAAATATAAGCAGTAGGAGAATGCGGTTCTAGGTTCGTTGAAAAGCTAAGATTCTAAGCTTTCAGAGGAAAGTTAAACCAAGTTCCTAGCACAAACGGTTACAGAGTTACGGACAATTAAATAAAGGTCGTTTTTCGGATTTTAAATTTTTAAACGTTCAAAGTGACAAGTACAGCTAGCAACTAGAAATGACAGGTGACAATTAGGAGGCAGTTCTACTTAGATTAAAATAGTTTGGATTATATTATTTTAACTAAGAGATTGGTTCTACACAGTTCTGCTAGGTACTCACAATATATTTTAAAATTAGGCCTCGCCACGGATCTGGTCAGGTTTGGACTGGACTCCGGTCTCGTCTCGCACTTCACAGTGATCTGGGTCAGCTCTCTGGTTCTGCCAACAGCGGTCTGGGTCAGCTCTACTCTGCTGGTCTGGTCTGGGTCTCTGAAGGTGGATAGATTGAAGTCTCTATGTTGGCTCTCTGAAGGTTTGATGGAGGTAAAGCATGGATTTTTCCGGCAGAGCGTCCCGCAGCAGATGAAATAGAATGTCCCTATCTGTCCTGACTGTCTGCTTTTATGTGTTTTGAAAGTGGGTGTGTGTGCAGCATCACTAGCCCCTACCCCTCTCCACTTGTCATTGGCCACTTCCTCCTCTTCCCCTTGATTGGGGGAATGAAATGAAGTGTCATCATGATGAGGTCTGTTTATGATACAGAGAACCCACCCCTGTCATCTTTACACACAATCTATATTTGACCTAAAAACATATTTGCACAGGTACACATTTGTTTAAAATTACATGCACCCGTCACATTTCACAGGAGGTATACCCTGTCCAAATCTGCTCTTCCTGGGGGCTTGCATTCAGAAATGGCAATATTTTGCACTTTTTAACTGGTTTGCAATATCAGACATTAACCCAAATTTACACACATGTGCGCAAGGAGTATGGACATTAATTGATGAAGTATCAGACTTTTAACATGCATACATTTTAAGTAATACCCTCTTCCCTGCTAGCTTGCCCCCAGATCATACCACCGGTTCTAAAAACCTCTTAAAATGTGGGCAGAAAAATCACAAGAATTATGGTATCATTTAAATAATTATGACAAGTCCGTACTATGAGTTATTCATCTTTTTCTAAAACCATATTCTGGCTACAGGGGTGTGTCTTTTCAGGTCACATGGTACAGAAACCAGTCTTTCCAGTTTCTGCCAAGCTCAGAGACCCTGCCCTCCCAGCTTCTGCCAAGAGGAAGCTGTTTTACGACACCTGCAATAAACCATCTGCCTGGGTGAAGGGGGTTGCATTGTTCAGAGCTCCTGTATTCTGTAGGGGCCAGCAGGAAACAGCCAGGCCTGGGAAGTTTCTGTGAATCAAGTTTCACTCCTGATGGGGGTAGTTGCCAGGCAAAATTGGAATCTCTTTAAGCCAGTTTTCAGATAAAATGTCACTTTTTGTTCCCCATTTTAAGTCAAGACAATTTTTACATATGCAGCTAGAATGCTGATTCTAAGTTTAAAACTATGACATTTAAACAATTGCAACCTATGTGACACTCAAAAGTAGGTCACTCATTTCTTTTAAACATTTAGATTTTTAGTTTCTTTCAGTCCAAATGTACTTAAACTGCAGAAATCCACAGCTCAGCCAGTCTTGTTATAAACCTTCAAGTCACTTCAGAATATAACTTTAGATCATATCCACCTCTCAATAAGTCTTTCTTTGGCCTGCTTTGGGTTTAGCCAGTTTTACACAAAAAAGTCTGGTGGTTTTAAAACGCTGGCTTTCTGATAGTGGTGAGTACTGGTAATGCACCCATTTTTGGGATTTAAGAAAATGAATTCCCCACAATTCTAGGTTGCTTTTGGCAATCAGCATTGCCATTCCCAATGGTTTCAGGCTACTGTGTGGGTAGTCCAATGGTGGTTTTAGGCAGTGCCCTTCTGTGCCCAGAACATCGGCAAAAATGGGTGGCAGCCTATTCTTCATGCATTTCCCTGGGCATTTTCTGGGAAGCTCTGGCCATCATGATGTTTTTCAATGCCAGTACTGCACAGTTTTTGAGGTAGGGCTCGGATGCATGGGTAAAAACATCCCACAATATTGTTAAGTTCCTGTCGTCCATTGCGATTTGCCATCTAGATGCCAGTTTTTTGGAATTAGACTTTGTGCTATTCCAATCATTGTTTGTTTTTAGACATTCTAAATATAGATCGCCACACAGGATGATGTTTGGGAGTTCATGTTCACTATTTATGTCATCAATTATATCACAAATCTTCGATATGAATTTGGTTGTACCTGCCAAAATATGATGCCAGTATACATTAATTACATCAAGTTGATTTTTTTTATTATTGTTTTTTTTGCATTCTGATTTTAAGATCGTATGCTGTATATAAGCAGAGTGATTAACTGATGTAAAGTTTTCCACCCGGCACTCTTTGTGATCATTGTCATCAAACCTGCAGAGGGACGCCCTTTTTTTCTCATTATGGCAGGGTTGATTGATATTTCAAAATCCTCTGAGCTGGGACAACTGGCTATCCACGTTTCCTGGAGGCATATAATGGTTAGATCTTCAATCCATCTCGAGCAGTCTCTGAAAAGATGATTAAATCCTCTGGTATTCCAGGATAGGATGTTAAGTTCATAAGTTTCTTGCTTTTTTTTTTGGCATTAGCTTTGTTGTCCTCCCAGAAATTCAGCTAACCAATTCCACTGGGTTGTTGATTCAGTAGAGCCGGTTATATTCAGTTGATTTTTCTCTTGCTCATTAGGGATCTGTTTGCAATTGAATGTTATCTTTATTTGTTCACCCTGAATCACTTTAGTTCTAGTTTTATCCAGTTCGCTCGACACTATATGCGAACCTCTTAAATCATTCATGATCTCAGTTACACTTTTATTAGATTCAGTGTCTGAATGATTTGTATTAAGTATCTGACCTCCTGATACGTCTCCTTGATTGGGGGAGATATCACATTTCAATGTTATTTTTTCACTGCATTCTACTGCATCTTCATGAATATCGAATCCCAGTGATAAAAGAAAGGGAATAGCATTTATGAGTAAATCACAGATTAGCCTGGAATCAATATGGAGACGAGCTCGATCATTATAGCGCTCGTCCATGAATTCCACCGTTTGAATATCACTAGATTCAATGGATCTTAGCCCAGGTACGTGATGTAATAGTCGTAGAACATTATTTAAATTAAGGATCAGGTCATCTTTTGCTGTCAAGATTCTTTCTAATACCAGTCGATATTTTCCCATTTGTTGCTGTCTTTTAATGGGTTTATTTTGCATTTGTTTTATCAAGCCTCTGTTTTCTTCAACTTTAGTGCACTTGCTTAAGGGATTATGTATTTTTAATTTTGCTGGTCCAAAGTCCACTGTATGGGGAATACATTTTATCCCATTCAATGTTGATGCTTTAGTGTGTTGTTCTTTTGTATCCAATCTCTGATGAATTTTATCACTTACTAATTCTTTTTCCTCAGTAATCTTTGCCAGTTGTTTTCTTTTCTCGTCCAACGTTAGGAACTTAGCCACAGTAACTGTTGGCATTGGCAAGCTATGAGGAACCAATGGTAGAATTAGCTCACAGGTTCTTTCTTGCGTTGAATAGGGAGTCTCAATGTTTGAACTAGGCTTTAGATTTATATCGTAGTTTGATTTTACAACATCAATGAGCAATTCATTCGGCTCATTTTCCCACTCTTCCTGGGTGGCATCAGAGACATTTTCATCTTCATAAGTGGACATGTTCATTAGCTCATTGGAAATTTCCATTTGCTTTTGTTCTATTGATAATTGTACAGGAACCGACTGCCTTATCGATTGTTCATCTCGTATGATCTTTTCACCTATACTTTTCGAGTTAACAAATATATTTACTGCCTTTAGGTTTCTAAGAAATTTTCGAGAACCTACGTTGTTTTTCTTCCTTATACATTTTTGGTTCTTTTGCTTTTTCTGTTGTATTGGTATTTTTCCGAAAGTATGATTTTTTTGAAAAATTGAAAAGGTTTTTTCTTTATCTTCAAGTATTAGTTGATTATTCGTATCTGGATTGTCAATCAGGCCTTCGCCATTTGCAGATGTTGAAGGTTTTGGGGAAGTCACGGCGCCTTCTTCGTTTGAAGCTTTGTTTTTTTGTTATGATTTTGTAAAATCATTTACAGTTAGCACTGGGGCAACATACACTTCTTGAGTAACTATAGTATCTTCCAAAGCATATTATTTCCTTTTCTGATGTTGTTACATCAATTATTATTGTCGAATTTTCCTTTCCATTCAAATTGTCTTTGGTATTAGGCATAATGCATGTTGTAGATATAGCATTCTTACCCGCATTCGGGTTCATCGGATGATGCTTTGCACTATCTACAATGTTATTTGAGTTTTGTACACTCTGATTGTGTTTAAGTAAACCCAATGCTTCTCTGGCCACCTCTGCCAGAAGTCTTTTATCTTCACTGTTATTTCGTTTTTGATCAGCAAGATCTTTCATAGCTCTGTCTATTCTGCTTATATTGTGCCATATTTTGGTTTTGGTAGAGTTGACATTGGTTTCATCATTTACCAGTTTAGTGTTCATCAAAGCAGATAGTGTTGATAGGTCTTTTATGTTGTCATTCAACTGCTCATATAATTTCATTATAGGTGCCATTGCAATAGATAGTGATGACATTATAAATGGCCTAAGTTCATTTAATGCCTCTTTGATGAGATTTGGAGAGTAGTTTTTTTGCAATTTTGATTTCACTGTCCTCTGCTTTGAGTTCTGCTTATTTTGGGGTGTTGTAGATCCATTATGGAGGAGTCCAATGAGGATTCATCAGATGAAAATGATGTTGCTATACTTTCTTCTAGCTGCTTTGGTAAATCACTATTGTTGTATGATTGCTAAGTGATTACAATGTTATCACTCTGGGATTCCCCAGCTTTTGTGGACTCGTTTGACTCAAAGTTCCTTTTTTGAGAGCACATCACCTCTGATACAACGCTTGAGTTCAGACGGCAGTGTTTTCGCGCTCCAGGCAATCTTTTGGGTCTCGGGCTAATGAGCTCCATGATAAAGTTATGAGGTAATGCAGATGATTTCATCTCATTTGCAATCTTTTGATTTGAATCATTAATGATTGTAGGACACTCATTTTTCGATGCTTTAAGATTCAACTTGTCATTCATTTTTGTTAAATCTTTTAAAAGTTTGTTTACTACTGTAATAGAGTCTCGCCGTTTCTTTGCACTAGAGTCACTACTATTACTCTCATTATTTATATCTGGGCATTTTATTTGTTTTAATGGGTCTGCATTCTCATTTATAACAAAAATCTCGCTCATTCCACCCACATAATCCGGGCATTCAGTAAATAGTTTTTGCTGTTCATTCATTAGGATCGTGCCAATATCACTGTTATTTTGCCCTTCCGTGTTACTAGGCTTTAAGACGCTTTTAATGTAAAAATGATCGTTTGTAGAGCCATTTGATGAGCCGTTTGAAGAGGCACATTTTAACAAGCACGTGCCAGTGTTTTCCGATGTAAGGCGCTGCGTTCAGTTATTTAAGAATTTCTGCTTCTGAGTTTCCGACATTTTTGGTTTAGTTAAAACGACCCATGCAAGCAATCGTAATGAGGGAAAGATCATTAAGTTTGGGTCTTTTTGGTCTCTAATATCATTCGAAATTGCATTGGTCGAAGATTTTACATCAAAGATGGTGTTTAGTGTAGTTTCCAGCTTGCTCATTTCTTCGTGAACACAGTTAGTTTCATTATCCTTAGTAGTTTCGTCACACATACTCACACAATCATATCGCATAGCGTTCGGGGACTTGTACTCAATGGAGCACAAGCAGTGCATTTTCTCCTTATCATTCTCCCACTAGTGTCCATCGGTTTCTGTAGGAATGAGCTTCGGTTAGTCATAGAATTATTAGTAACAGTATTTGTGAAGCGTTCAAGCCTTTTACGTATATTACTGCAATCACTGTTAGTTTCGGTAGATTCGTTTACCTGTGGTCCATCTCGAGCTCGACTTTCTTCGCAATCACGTCGCAATTGCAGCTGTAAGCGCGTGAGAGGCTGCCTACTTCTGTGATCTTGCTGTTTCCCATGGGACATGCTGATGTTCTTTAATGCAGTCCTGAGAGCCTTACAAGCCTCCAAAGAATCTCCGGACACAGCCCGACTCCACAGCTTTTATCGCCTTTGCTGTGTGCACCTCCAACACCACCCAATAGCCACACAACAGCCAGCGGGCTTGTCTCCGCCGGGCTTAGCGCCGCAAGGGTGGACTAGGCTTGCTTTTGTGGCTGGGCAGTGTCACGTGAGCAATCACGGGACTTCCACACAGCTCCGCCTCTTTGTGAAGCGAAGTCTTTGAAGAGCGCAAGTTGAACTCCCAGCGCTGTTTCCCAAAGTAGAAAGTGTTCGTTTTTGCTCTGGAACACTCCTTCACTGCTGCACAATAACACACCGAATTGTCTTTGAACTTGGCCTTGCAAAGTATCACTGCTCTTGAGAATAGAAGGGAGAGCTAGTACGTTCTTATCTTCAAGTCTCGATGCAGCTTGCCCATTTTCTATTTCCATCCATCCCACTTGACGGAAGACAGTGTTTGAGCTCCTTTCTTCGTATTTCATGATGTTAAAAGAATACAACTTGGCATTCATAGTGGTTCCGTCGCACCTAACAGGAGCTTGCCTCACTTCTCACGTTCTTTGTATCTCCTTGAATAGATGACCACTTCTTGGCTGCCCCAACCCTTGACACTGGGCCAGAGAGCCTTCTCGATCCTTCCTTGATTTTCAGCAGTTTTTTCCACTGCTGCGCCACACTTTCAGCCCTTCTCTTTCACAGGCCTTGGCTTACTAAAGTTGCAAAATCGAACATCCGGACTCTATACATATATATATTGGCGGCACCATCTGCAGTCTATATACTACGTATAGCCAGCCTTCATGATTGCTAAGTCTACTTGCGTTGCAGCGACTTATGTTCTTACAGTGTTCTTTGGGATCTATGTGACTATTGCGACGCCCGAAAATGGCGACTTAAAAAAAAAGAAAACCTTTACACCACATATATATGTGGGGGGGTTTAGAGTATATTATTAATATGGGGGGGATGTGGGGGTCTCCCCCCCGCATATATATGTGGTGTAAGGGGGGTTAAAACAAAAGAAAAAAATAAGTCGGCCTTTTCAGCCGTCGCAATTCCCAGGTAGACATTTTTGTACGATTCCTTCATTTTGCACAAGAAAGGTTACTCCATTCCTTATTTCATCATCGGTTTCCATAAGGTGTATGCATTCTCTTCTCTGATCATCCTTCTCAGTGCGTCACTCATTTCTTCTGACGTCACCAACCTCTTTTGTTCACTGCTTCATACTTCTTCAGGGATCTCCCCTACGAGACCGTCATTTCTCTGTGGGTACATCTTATAGAGATTTCTCAATGGATACCTTGTTTCGAAGATCTTTCCCGGTATTGGGATCATTATCAGCGTTGCCCATGTCGCAATTTCTGGCATCCATAGATACAATAGGGGCGGGACTCCTGGTAGAGGCATTCGGCTCCTCCTCGACACTGTGAATCTCTGTGGGAGTATGAACGTAGAACCAGCCATATAAGGACCTCTGCGGGAGAGTTGCGTTGAGCTGGACAGGAACATTGATGGGTGTCTAGAGCTTCTCTTAAAGGAGGTCACGCTCAGAGTGGTACCTCATCCTTCTTTCTAGGAAGCCAGCACTGACTAGGCTACAGCAGCAAGGTGCTTGTCAGAAGGGAAATGGATGTTTGGCCACTCAAGTGAGGCTAGGTTTCCCCACTAACATCTTCCTTCTCCAGGAGCGGTCTGAAGGCTGGTATGGTCCACATGAGCCATACATTCTTCTGGTTGTGGTACTCGCTCTCCTCTGGCTTGGAGGGAACCTTTGTCTCCCTTCACTCGGGTGCACCTATGTTGGGGAGGGCTGAAGTAATATCCTTCTCTCGCTAAGTAGGTTGGGATTCCGCTTCCTGGCAGGATGGAACTGAGACACCCAGTCCCTTGGAGAAGTCATCTCTGTGCTCCTTTTTATGAGTCTCCCTACTGTGGTAGCCACACCCATCTTCTGGAACATTCTGCAGCTACTCAGCCACCGGTCTCTGAAGCGGGGATATTGCTCAAGGAGTGATGTCGGCTTCATATGTCTGAGAGCAGGGCAAACCTATTGTCTGGAGCTATAGGACTCTTCTCCCTCATTGATTGTAGCAAATAGGGTGGGTTCAAGTCTGGCCTTTCCCTTCGCTAAAATGAAGTTTTGTAAATCCTATAGTTCACTGTTCATTTGAGTGACCATAGATTGAGGAGTGTGGAACTGCTGTGCAATAACGGTGACATCAGCATGAGGCAAGCCACATCTCGTCTCCTCACCCACCCTTATGCACCCAATCTTTCTGTGGGTGGTAATCTGTATGTATGTATACACTAAAGGTAGACGGATGTGCAGATGTTATAACCCACAAATACACTACATTCACAGATGGACATCAGTTTGTGTTTTTGTGAGGGTATCCTTTTTTTATCTTTGAAGAAAGGGATTGCGGTGGCATGGCTGTGTGCGTGGTGGAGCTGATGAGTTTGTCCAGGACTGTTTATTTACGAGTAGATTATTCCAAAATCCCACAAAAATGCCAACCTGGCCTCATGTTGTTGACCTACGTAGAAGCATTATGATTACTGCTGAAATTTCAGAGAATTAGTTGTGCTCTCAGAACGTACAATATGTGGCTACGCGGCACGCTACGCGGCACGCTACGCGGCACGCTACGCGGCACGCTACGCGGGCATCAGGTAATATGTGTGCTCTTGGGTAGACTTGGTAGACGAGCACAGACTCCACTTGATGTCCATACTAGGAAGTCTATCGGGTGACACCAGTTGGGTTTTGGTGGTCCCAGTGCATCTCTTTCCTGCCAGTGCGTTGTGTTGTGATGCCCTTAGTGCACATTCCGGAACTCGCCTGTTTGCTCGCAAGTAAAAACGTTGAACTTTTTTCGTTTTTGTTTTTTGTTTTTTTTGTTTTCACACAAATATGTAGATGGTGGGTTTGGGGCAAGTATACGTAAGGAGTGGTGTGGTAGCAGTGAGCAGGGTTTGTGGTTACAAAATGCACACACAAAATGTGATAGTTTTACTTGCAGGCAACCTGCGTTGTGCCAACATAGCCCCCAGATTCCGATGCTCAGGAAGGGAGGTACCGCCACTAGCAGAAATGTCGGTCTCCTTATTTAAGAAAGTGGAAAGCGGATCCAAGTGGGCGAGTTTGATAAAAGCATTGAGCATCCTAAAAGCGTTAGCGTGTCACGTGATGCGGTAATCGGAAAACAACTTAACGAAAGGACGCCTCTCGCGACACGTTCGCGGTTCACTACTGATTGCACTGTGATCCGGCATGCAAGCACATCCAAGTAAGTCTGATTACAACTGCGAATACACTGTGATAGTGCAAACCTGGCGAACGGAGACTGGTCCGGCAAGCATAGGGAGCAATTTTCCTTTTTAGAGAGTAATCCAAAATGTAGTGCTTCAGTCTTATGTACGTGTGTTTAAAAACTAGTAGCAACGTTGGCTTAAAAGAATTACAAGGATTTATTGCTTGCAGCCTATTATTGAGGAACGAATTGAGGTACTTAAAACCTCTCTATGCTTTCCCATTTTACTTACAGACTAAAAGCATGTGGACTGGCCTGTTATGTGGCGTTTCTTAGTAAAAATACCCACTTTATGTATCATCTGGAAGGGAACTAAACATATGGTGAGTGCACTGTGACACTGTTTCCTTGGCCATTGACAATTTGTTGAGCATATGATATGCTATGCTGTGGTTGTAACGGATAGGATAATTGGTATAAATATAATTATCTTGTTTTGGAATTTGACAACGATACAATTAGTGAGACACAGTGTTTGAAGTAAGAAGTGATGCAAAAGAGTCTCTGATCGTGTAGTTGAGTGACACACATTAGCGTGTTGACTCACAATCCATTAAGTGGAATTTAGCAACCGTAGAGTAACTGTGGCTCAATTTTGTTTTGACCCGCAGGTTTCCTTGCAGACTGTTCCAGTCCTGTGACACCTACGGAAAGGTGGTAAAGTTTCATTCCATCTACCGCATTTTGTTTCTCGCAAACTGGTGGTCTAAATAACGAAGTATACCAGTATGGAGGAACCTAAGACTGTCCTGACGAATGTGGTTCTATCTAAGTAATACCACTGAAACCGGTCGACAGTGTTTGCCACACTCAATAAGGCAGTATTTAGCCTATGGTAGAGAGTTTGGGCAAACCTTTTTACATTGTCCTACTTCCCCCTACTTTACAAAAACCTTAGATGGGAAATAGTGACTGTATAGTCTTTGTGTTTTAGGACGAGAACATTTTTTTGTTTCTCGAATGTGTGTCTTTTTAAACTTGAACAAACCAGGGTTAGTGTGACAATCGATGGGCCATTAAAAAAGTTTGCAAGCCCAGTAGATGCCACATGAGAGTCTTAGAAAAGGAAAAACATCCTTTCTATCTTCCTTGGTGCGTTCTCATTGCGCAGTTTTCTTTCTTCTACTCTAGTCTTCCTCCCCTTGTATCAAATAGTTCTGTTTGGCCCTGTGGAAGAGAGTGGTATGAGAACTACAAGGCTGAATGTATTACACATCATAGAAGATGCTAGTTTCACTCTTATTCTGTCACTATTTAAACAGGCGTTGTAACACCGCAACCTAGTTGAGAGTGCACTTAGGTAGGGATAGCATATTTTTCGCTCTATCCTTCTGTCTTCCCTCACAGCCTTGACTCTATATACAGTCCATACCACAAGTATGTTTTTTTGAAGAAAGTTTGGCCTTCCTAACTGGACCATTCCAGGGTTTTATTTGGTTGCTACCAATTCTCAATACAGATGTGTTGTGCCTAATTTTTGTGTTAAAATAATTGACTAAGAGCATTACCCTGTTAATTCTATACCAATTGCCTTCTTGTGTAATAATAAACCCACTCATGTCCCCCTGCACCCCCACCCCCCAGCAGTGGAGGGCACCCTCCACCAGGCCCCCACACATGTCTCCCAGCACCCCACCCCCCAGCACTGTGGGGCACCTGCCAGCAGGCCCCCACTCATGTCTCCCTGCACCCCCACCCCCAGCAGTGCAGGGCACCCTCCACCAGGCCCCCACTCATGTCCAACTCATGTCCCCTGCACCCCCACCCCCCAGCAGTGCAGGTCACCCTCCACCAGGCCCCCACTCATGTCCCCAGCACCCCCACCCCCCAGCAGTGTGGGGCACCTGCCAGCAGGCCCCCACTCATGTCTCCCAGCACCCCCACCCCCCAGCACTGTGGGCACCCTGCAGCAGGCCCCCACTCATGTCCCCCGCACCCCCACCCCCCAGCAGTGCAGGGGCACCCTCCACCAGGCCCCCACTCATGTCCCCCTGCACCCCCACCCCCAGCATGCAGGGGCACCCTCCACCAGGCCCCCACTCATGTCTCCCACCACCCCCACCCCCCAGCAGTGCAGGGTCACCCTCCACCAGGCCCCCACTCATGTCCTCCTGCACCCCCACCCCCAGCAGTGCAGGGCAACTGCCAGCAGGCCCCCACTCATGTCCACTCATGTCCCCTGCACCCCCACCCCCCAGCAGTGCAGGGGCACCCTCCACCAGGCCCCCACCATGTCTCCCACCACCCCCACCCCCAGCACTGCAGGGGCACCTCCAGCAGGCCCCCACTCATGTCCCCCAGCACCCCCACCCCCAGCAGTGCAGGGCACCTCCACCAGGCCCCCACTCATGTCTCCCACCACCCCCACCCCCAGCAGTGCAGGGGCAGCCTCCACCAGGCCCCCACTCATGTCTCCCAGCACCCCCACCCCCAGCACTGTGGGGCAGCCTCCAGCAGGCCCCCACTCATGTCTCCCACACCCCCACCCCCAGCACTGGGGCACCTGCCAGCAGGCCCCCACTCATGTCCCCCTGCACCCCCACCCCCCAGCAGTGCAGGGGCACCCTCCACCAGGCCCCCACTCATGTCTCCCAGCACCCCCACCCCCAGCATCCAGGGGCACCCTCCACCAGGCCCCCACTCATGTCTCCCACACCCCCACCCCCAGCAGTGCAGGGCACCCTCCACCAGGCCCCCACTCATGTCCTCCTGCACCCCCACCCCCCAGCAGTGCAGGGCACCTGCCAGCAGGCCCCCACTCATGTCCAACTCATGTCCCCCTGCACCCCCACCCCCAGCATCAGGGGCACCCTCCACCAGGCCCCCACTCATGTCTCCCAGCACCCCCACCCCCAGCATCCAGGGCACCCTCCACCAGGCCCCCACTCATGTCCCCTGCACCCCCACCCCCAGCAGTCAGGGGCACCCTCCACCAGGCCCCCACACATGTCTCCCACCACCCCCACCCCCAGCAGTGCAGGGGCACCCTCCACCAGGCCCCCACTCATGTCTCCCAGCACCCCCACCCCCAGCATCCAGGGGCACCCTCCACCAGGCCCCCACTCATGTCTCCCTGCACCCCCACCCCCCAGCGCAGGGCACCTGCCAGCAGGCCCCCACTCATGTCCAACTCATGTCCCCCTGCACCCCCACCCCAGCATCCAGGGGCACCCTCCACCAGGCCCCCACTCATGTCTCCCAGCACCCCCACCCCCCAGCATCCAGGGGCACCCTCCACCAGGCCCCCACTCATGTTCCCCTGCACCCCCACCCCCAGCAGTGCAGGGGCACCCTCCACCAGGCCCCCACTCATGTCTCCCAGCACCCCACCCCCCAGCAGTGCAGGGGCAGCCTCCACCAGGCCCCACTCATGTCTCCCAGCACCCCCACCCCCAGCAGTGTGGGGCACCTGCCAGCAGGCCCCCACTCATGTCTCCCAGCACCCCACCCCCCCAGCACTGGGGCACCCTGCCAGCAGGCCCCCACTCATGTCCCCTGCACCCCCACCCCCAGCAGTCAGGGGCACCCTCCACCAGGCCCCCACTCATGTCCCCCTGCACCCCCACCCCCAGCATTCAGGGGCACCCTCCACCAGGCCCCACTCATGTCTCCCATCACCCCCACCCCCCAGCATCCAGGGCACCCTCCACCAGGCCCCACTCATGTCCCCTGCACCCCCACCCCCCAGCAGTGCAGGGCACCTGCCAGCAGGCCCCCACTCATGTCCAACTCATGTCCCCCTGCACCCCACCCCCAGCAGTGCAGGGGCACCCTCCACCAGGCCCCCACACATGTCTCCAGCACCCCCACCCCCAGCAGTGCAGGGGCACCTCCAGCAGGCCCCCACTCATGTCCCCCTGCACCCCCACCCCCCAGCAGTGCAGGGGCAGCCTCCACCAGGCCCCCACTCATGTCTCACTCATGTCCCCCCACCCCCCCAGCAGTGCAGGGACCTCCACCAGGCCCCCACTCATGTCTCCCAGCACCCCCACCCCCAGCACTGTGGGGCACCTCCACCAGGCCCCCACTCATGTCTCCCAGCACCCCACCCCCCAGCAGTGCGGGGCACCTGCCAGCAGGCCCCCACTCATGTCCCCTGCACCCCCACCCCCAGCAGTGCAGGGGCACCTCCACCAGGCCCCCACTCATGTCCCCCTGCACCCCCACCCCCCAGCAGTGCAGGGGCAGCCTCCACCAGGCCCCCACTCATGTCTCCCCTCACCCCCACCCCCCAGCATCAGGGCACCTGCCAGCAGGCCCCACTCATGTCCCCTGCACCCACCACCCCCAGCATGTCAGGGCACCTGCCAGCAGGCCCCCACTCATGTCCCATCATGTCCCCAGCACCCCACCCCCAGCAGTGCAGGGCACCTGCCACCAGGCCCCCACTCATGTCCCCTGCACCCCCACCCCCCAGCAGTGCAGGGCACCCTCCAGCAGGCCCCCACTCATGTCCCCTGCACCCCCACCCCCAGCAGTCAGGGGCACCCTCCACCAGGCCCCCACTCATGTCTCCCACCACCCCCACCCCCCAGCAGTCAGGGGCACCTCCACCAGGCCCCCACTCATGTCCCCCACACCCCCACCCCAGCAGTGCAGGGCACCTGCCAGCAGGCCCCACTCATGTCCCCTGCACCCCCACCCCCAGCAGTGCAGAGGGCACCCTCCACCAGGCCCCCACTCATGTCCCCCTGCACCCCCACCCCCAGCATGAGGGGCACCCTCCACCAGGCCCCACTCATGTCCTCCCAGCACCCCACCCCCCAGCAGCAGGGGCACCTCCACCAGGCCCCCACTCATGTCCCCCCTGCCCACCCCCCAGCAGTGCAGGGCACCTCCACCAGGCCCCCACTCATGTCTCCCACCACCCCCACCCCAGCATCCAGGGGCACCCTCCACCAGGCCCCCACTCATGTCTCCCACCACCCCCACCCCCAGCATGCAGGGGCACTGCCAGCAGGCCCCCACTCATGTCCCCCTGCACCCCCACCCCCAGCATGCAGGGCACCTGCCAGCAGGCCCCCACTCATGTCTCCCACACCACCCCCCACCCAGCACTGGGGGCACCTGCCAGCAGGCCCCCACTCATGTCCCCCTGCACCCCCACCCCCAGCAGTGCAGGGCACCCTCCACCAGGCCCCACTCATGTTCCACTCATGTCTCCCTGCACCCCCACCCCCCAGCAGTGCAGGGCACCTCCACCAGGCCCCCACTCATGTCCCCCTGCACCCCCACCCCCAGCAGTGCGGGGCACCTGCCAGCAGGCCCCACTCATGTCTCCCACCACCCCCACCCCCCAGCAGCTGCAGGGGCACCCTCCACCAGGCCCCACTCATGTCCCCTGCACCCCCACCCCCAGCAGTGAGGCACCCTCCACCAGGCCCCCACTCATGTCCCACTCATGCCCCCACCCCCCCCCAGCAGTGAGGGCACCTGCCAGCAGGCCCCCACTCATGTCCCCCAGCACCCCCACCCCCAGCAGTCAGGGGCACCCTCCACCAGGCCCCCACTCATGTCCCCCAGCACCCCCACCCCCCAGCAGTGCAGGGCACCTGCCAGCAGGCCCCCACTCATGTCCCCTGCACCCCCACCCCCCAGCAGTGCAGGGCACCTCCACCAGGCCCCCACTCATGTCCACTCAGCCCCCTGCACCCCACCCCCAGCAGTGCAGGGCACCTGCCACCAGGCCCCACTCATGTCTCCCATCACCCCCACCCCCAGCAGTGCAGGGCACCTCCACCAGGCCCCCACTCATGTCCCCACCACCCCACCCCCAGCAGTCCAGGGGCAGCCTCCACCAGGCCCCACCCATGTCCCCTGCACCCCCACCCCCCAGCAGTGCAGGGGCACCTCCACCAGGCCCCCACTCATGTCTCCCATCACCCCCACCCCCAGCAGTGGTGGGCACCTGCCAGCAGGCCCCACTCATGTCCCCATGCACCCCCACCCCCAGCAGTGCAGGGGCACCTCCACCAGGCCCCACTCATGTCCCTCATCCCCGCACCCCCACCCCCCAGCAGTGCAGGGCACCTCCACCAGGCCCCCACTCATGTCCCCCTGCACCCCCACCCCCCAGCAGTGAGGGGCACCTGCCAGCAGGCCCCACTCATGTCCCCCAGCACCCCACCCCCCAGCAGTGAGGGGCACCTGTCAGCAGGCCCCCACTCATGTCCCCCTGCACCCCCCCCCAGCAGTCAGGGGCACCTGCCACCAGGCCCCCACTCATGTCTCCCTGCACCCCCACCCCCAGCAGTCAGGGGCACCCTCCACCAGGCCCCCACTCATGTCTCCCACCACTCCCACCCCCCAGCAGTCCAGGGCACCCTCCACCAGGCCCCACTCATGTCCCCTGCACCCCCACCCCCCCAGCAGTCAGGGGCACCCTCCACCAGGCCCCTACTCATGTCCTCCCTGCACCCCACCCCCCAGCAGTGCAGGGGCACCTGCCAGCAGGCCCCCACTCATGTCCCCTGCACCCCCACCCCCAGCAGTGCAGGGCACCTGCCAGCAGGCCCCCACTCATGTCCCCCTGCCCCCCACCCCCCCAGCAGTGCAGGGCACCCTCCACCAGGCCCCCACTCATGTCCCCCTGCACCCCCACCCCCAGCAGTGCAGGGCACCCTCCACCAGGCCCCCACTCATGTCTCCCAGCACCCCCACCCCCAGCATCCAGGGGCACCTCCACCAGGCCCCCACTCATGTCCCCCTGCACCCCCCCAGCAGTCAGGGGCACCCTCCACCAGGCCCCCACTCATGTCCTCCAGCACCCCCACCCCCCAGCAGTCAGGGGCACCCTCCAACAGGCCCCCACTCATGTCCCCTGCACCCCCACCCCCCAGCAGTGCAGGGCACCTTCCAGCAGGCCCCCACTCATGTCCCCCTGCACCCCCACCCCCCAGCAGTGCAGGGCACCCTCCACCAGGCCCCACTCATGTCCAACTCATGTCCCCTGCACCCCACCCCCCAGCAGTGCAGGGCACCCTCCAGCAGGCCCCCACTCATGTCCCCTGCACCCCACCCCCAGCAGTGCAGGGGCACCTCCACCAGGCCCCCACTCATGTCTCCCTGCACCCCCACCCCCCAGCAGTCAGGGGCACCCTCCACCAGGCCCCCACTCATGTCCCCTGCTCCCCCACCCCCCAGCAGTGCAGGGCACCCTCCACCAGGCCCCCACTCATGTCCCCCAGCACCCCCACCCCCCAGCACTGGGGGCACCTGCCAGCAGGCCCCCACTCATGTCTCCCACCACCCCCACCCCAGCAGTGCAGGGGCACCCTCCACCAGGCCCCCACTCATGTCCCTCATGTCCCTGCCCCCACCCCCAGCAGTGCAGGACCCTCCGGCAGGCCCCACTCATGTCCCCTACCCCACCCCCAGCATGGGGCACTCCAGCAGGCCCCCACTCATGTCTCCCTGCACCCCCACCCCCCAGCAGTAGGGGCACCTGCCAGCAGGCCCCCACTCATGTCCCCTGCACCCCCACCCCCAGCAGTGCAGGGGCACCTCCACCAGGCCCCCACTCATGTCCCCCCACCCCCACCCCCCAGCACCAGGGGCACCCTCCACCAGGCCCCACTCATGTCTCCCTGCACCCCACCCCCCAGCATGCAGGGGCACCTCCACCAGGCCCCACTCATGTCTCCCAGCACCCCCACCCCCAGCAGTGCAGGGCCAGCCTCCACCAGGCCCCACTCATTGTCCCCAGCACCCCCACCCCCAGCAGTCAGGGGCACCTCCACCAGGCCCCCCATGTCACTCATGTCCCCTGCACCCCACCCCCCAGCAGTCAGGGGCACCCTCCAGCAGGCCCCCACTCATGTCTCCCAGCACCCCCACCCCCAGCAGTCAGGGCACCCTCCAGCAGGCCCCACTCACTGTCCCCCAGCACCCCACCCCCCAGCAGTGCAGGGCACCTGCCAGCAGGCCCCACTCATGTCCCTCTGCACCCCCACCCCCCAGCAGTGCAGGGCACCTCCACAGGCCCCACTCATGTCCACTCATGTCCCCCACCACCCCCACCCCCAGCATCAGGGGCACCCTCCACCAGGCCCCCACTCATGTCTCCCATCACCCCCACCCCCCAGCAGTCAGGGGCACCTCCACCAGGCCCACCCATGTCATGTCTCCCACCACCCCACCCCCCAGCACTTGGGGCACCTGCCACCAGGCCCCCACACATGTCTCCTACCAACACGTCATCACAATCCAGATTCCAGTGACCTATGCCCACCCAAATCCCACCCCATGCCACCCCAGTCCAAACACCCAACCAAGCTTTACATCCATTCAAAATGGAAATACCCATTACATGATAGATAACAAATAAGCAGACCCACACAATGGCAACACATGACTGTGAAAACCCACATTCTGACAGGCATGAAACCAATGAGAGAAGTCCACACATTGAAGTAAGAAACAAAAATGTATTACAGTGAAAATGAAGTGAATGAAATCAAAAGAAACAATAATGCCAACAAAAATCCAAATGTAGCATGTCCACAAAAATAAGAAATAATGAAAATGGGAATCCAAAATAACTGTAATGAAATTGTGTCCAAAGTCACCGTCCAACAAAGAAATGAAAGAGAAAATCCATTGCTCCATGGTGAAAAAAAATTATCAAAAGATGAAGGCCACAAATCCACTGTCAAACTATGTACAAATATCAAATCCAGGGTCCATGATCCCAACGATGTAAAGGAAACCTACAATAAAACCTAACTAACTAACAACTATATACAAAAAAGTGGGGCATAGTCCAAGAGCCCCAAATAAAAAAAAAAAAAAAGAAAGAAATCCTAACACTAATTAACTATATACAATGGCAGCGGGCAAGTCCAACGGCTCACTTCTGGATGTTGTGGGCCAGGGCATCATCATACTCCTGCTCAATGTCCCGGAGGCGGTCCCGTTCCATGGCCCCGAGGGTCCGCAGGGACGACGACATGTTCTCCTCCAACTCTCTGCGGATTGCCTCTAGGCACTCGGCCGCCTCAGGGCCCTCCCTCCTGGAGTTCTCCGCCCTGACCCATTGTGAGCCGTGCCTCTTCCGCCCGCTGCCGCTCCGCATCTATGGTGTGGCCCAGCCGCTGCCACACGGCAGACACTTCCCGTCCTGGTCCTCCTGCCCTCCGGCCGATGCCTGCCCCTCCGATGTCGAAGGCCCCGAGCCCATCGTGGCTCTCCACCTACAGCCTCCTGCTGCTGCTGCTGCTGCTGACCATGTGCCCTGTCCGATGGTCGCTGCACATCCTCCTCCAGCTGGGTGCAGTCGTTGATGTGGCCACCCTGCTGGACGTCCGACTCCTTACTGTGGCAGGGATCTGTTGTCCACCAGCCTGGCCGCGACGGTCCAGCAGGCAGCTCCCACAGGCACCCAGGTGATACATGGGTGGAAGATGGCATGGAGGACGACTGGGCATAGGAGGTTCAGTTGAGGAGGGGGCCGAAACAAGGTCCAGGAAAACAGAGGAATCCGGCCCTGGTGAGCTGTTCCAGTCGGTCCAACGCGGTCAACGGAGCCATGCGAAAAGACGTGCAGTCTGCCCACCTGAAAAGACTGCAGGTCAGCTCGCTATGGCCCCGTTGACGCACACGCCACCCCACCCTGGACAGGCCCAACCCTGGTGCAGGATAGCCACATCCGCAGAGAGAGAAGGCCAGTTGGTGTAAGCCTATCCCCTCTCTGAGAACGGGGTCTGGAGGTAGGCATCCCTGCTGGTGCAAGATGATGCAGTGACAGGAGCAGGACAGGATTGCACACAGGCACCTCCGCGGCGGCCTGTGCTGCCTCCTGTCCCTGGTCCTGCACTGCACCACTAGCACCAGTGGATTCCCCACCTCCAGACCCCGCCCCTGTTGCTTGCACGGCCTCCTCCTCCACCAAACCCCCCACCAACCTGGATGACTCTGTGGGCCTCATTACGACCCTGGCGGAAAGGGGTTTACGCCAGCGTTAGCTGCGCCGACCCCTCTCCGCCAATTACGGTCCCCTTTCCGCCTGGTGCTTTTCGCGCCTGCTTTGTGCCGGCGTTCAAACCCCTGGCCGTCAAGGGCACTTGGTGTTAATTACGCCCCCGTCCTTTACGGTGGCGTAATTCACGCCTTCCCCCTCCCATTATGCCCTCTGGGGCAAGAATGGAGATGGGCAAGGGTAAAATGGGGATTGGGGAACTTACCGCACCGGCAAGGTCGGAATGGGGCGGTAAGTCCGCCAACCCCCATGGCGGTATTTTCACATTTCCGCCAGGACCATGGTGCTAATTGCACCATGGTCCTCCGCCGAGGTCGTAATGGGGCCCTGTGCCATCTTCCTCCGTCGGACCCTGTGGGGTCCCAGCTGCCTCTCCTGCTGCCGAGGAGTCCAACTCCAACCTCCGCCTCTTGGACCTCCCCTCGGCAGCTGCGGCCTGGGACGCGGCACCGGACTCCTCACTCCCCGAGGAGATCAAAACCTGGGAGGGGAGCCGGGCCTTGCGTCTCCGGCTGGTGGTGCGACCCCTGCCGCTGTGCTCCACAGCACCTTCTCCGCCCTCTTCATCAGTTGACGCTGCAGACAGGGAGAAATAAAACACAGGCATCAGGGCACTGTACAATGGACTCATACACACATGACAGTTGTACATGAGTGGCATTTGCAAACTTCCGACATGGCATCACAATCCCCAACACACATGTCAATCCAACTCGCACACATGAGCCATACCACAGCCATATCGCTACAGCCAGCACATCCATACACATACAACAGCATGAGCAGCCAAAGGTGAGCCAGACATCACATGAAACACAGGGAGTGCACTACACATGCACACACGCCACCACACTTACATGCATGTGTACACCTCCGCCAACTGTCACAGTGTTGAGAGCGGCATCCATGTCACATCTGCCAATCAGACTTCCACATTTCATTGTTACATGCATCCATGTTGCATCACTGTTGCACCCTTGTCAAATACACACACATGCACATGTACACGGTGCAGATACATGCAGCTGGAACCGCCATCCATGTGTGACACCACGACCATGTCTACTTACATACACAGTCATTCAAACATGTGCGCTCACACATCTGCATTTGGCATGCAAGCTTACACACGCATGCACCATCCATGTGTCACACATGAGAGCCCTCGCATGTGTGAGTCTCTTTACCCTGTACACACACACCCATACTTGCCCCTATAAACTACATGTGCAACCTGCACACTACTGGCACACCACCACACGCACAGTTCACGATCAGGATGCAGGTACACTTACCGCTCGACTCCAGACGGGCCTGCCTCTCAAGGACCTGGACGTGGAGCGCTGGGGAAACGCGTTCCAGGACCCTCATTTGATCTTCCGACAGCTGGCCCCGGCGCCCCCTAGCATCCGCTGCTTTCAGGAGGCGCCGGGCCTTCTTGAGGGTCCTGGACCTGAAGTCGTCCCAGCGCTTCTTCACATGATGGAATAGTCGGACTGCCACCCCCTCCGCGTTGATGGCAGTCACGATGTCCGTCCAGATCCGAGTCCGTCCTTCCTTGTCGGCACGCAACCTTCCGAATAGGGAATCATACTGCCCCAGGACATGCTCCACCAGGACACCAACTTCGGTGGCAGTGAAGCTGGTGCCCCTCTGCCTCTCTGGCCGGGGGTTGCCACTGGTGCCAGATGTTGCAGTGCCCGACATGGCAACCCCAGAGGCAGGAGTGGGTGGGCAACTGGGTCCTGGGGCTGGGCTGTGGAGCGAGGGAATCCCAGACGGGAGTCTTCGCTTCCAGCAGGGGTGGTCACAGCAACAGCACCCCTGGCTGATGTGCAGGCAGCAAATGACAGGGCACGTGGGCAGCAGGCAGTCAGGCAGCAGCAGATGGCAGGTGGGAGCGTGCTCGGGGCTCTGGGGGGCAGTAATTCGGCTTTCTGGGCAGGAGCGTGGTCTTCCGTGTGCTTACGCGTGGCCAGCTTGATACGGAGTGATTTGGCACGTGAAAATCCAGCACGTCTGCGTGTAATTCGAGGAAAGGCCCTTAGCGCGTAAGCGCGTCAGCACACGTACGTTAATTCATTGGCCCGAAGGCACTCAGCGTGTAGGCGCATCCATGATGTCACGCGCATGTTGAGAATGGCGCGTGTAAATAAAAAAAGCATGTCCGAGTGTCAAAGCGTGTAATTGGTGGAAATGGCCTCAGTGACGTGCGTGCGCACCCCTGAAATACACGTACCCAGCCAAATCGCGTGTGAAACTTCCCGCGCACCCCTGAAATACACGTACCCAGCCAAATCGCGTGTGAAACTTCCCGCGTACCCCTGAAATACACGTACCCAGCCAAATTGCGTGTGAAACTTCTCGCGCACCCCTGAAATCCACGTACACAGGCCAATCGCGTGTACGCGCACTTTCCTCCAATTACACGCGATGACACTCTGACGTGCAGTCTTTCCACGTGTGCTCTGTCATCACGTGCTATGAGGGAAACACCTGCGCGGGTCACGTCACAGACGCGCTTGCGCGCTGAGGGCCTTTGGTCCAATGGAATCGCGTATGCGTGCTGACGCGCTTACGCGCTAAGGGCCTTTCCTCGAATTTCACGCTGACGTGCAGGATTTTCACGTGCCAAATCACTCCGTATCAAGCTGGCCACGCGAAAACACACGGAAGACCACGCTCCTGCCCAAAAGGCCGAATTACGGCCCCCCAGAGCCCCGAGCAGCCTCCCACGAGCCATCTGCTGCTGCCTGCCTGCCTGCTGCCACCGTGCCCTGCCATTTGGTGCCTGCACATCAGCCATCTGCAGGGGTCCAGTTGCTGTGTCCACCCCTGCTGGAACAGAAGACTCCCGACTGGGATTACATCGCTCCACAGCCCAGCCCCAGGACCCAGTTGCCCACCCACTCCTGCCTCTGGGGTTGCCATGTCGGGCACTTCCACATCTGGCACCAGTGGCAACCCCCGGCCAGAGAGGCAGAGGGGCACCAGCTTCACTGCCAGGGAAGTTGGTGTCCTGGTGGCAGCAAGTCCTGGGGCAGTATGATGCCCTCTTTCGGATCGTCACGCGCCAGCAAGGAAGGACGGGACAGGATCTGGGACGACTTGTGGTTGCCATCAACGCGGAGGGGTGGCAACCCGCAACATCCAGAAAATCAAGAAGCGCTGGGAGGACTTGAGGTCCAGGACCCTCTTGAAGGCCCGGCGCCTCGTGGAGGGGGCCGGGGCCGCATGAGTACCATCCAGCTGAGGGTCCTGGAACGCGTACGCCCAGCGCTCCACGCCCGGATCCTGGAGAGGCAGACCCGTCTGGAGTTGAGCGGTAAGTGGCCAAGCATTGCTGTGTGAGACAGTGCATGTTGCAGTGTGCTGGTTGTCTGATACTTGCCTGTATGTGTGAGATAGGCCATGTACGCATGTATGTGTGCTGGGACATCATGGTCATGCATGTGAGACCAGTAATGTGTGGACCACACAGTTGGTGCACGTGTTTGAATGAAACTTGGGGAGCCCTATGCGGAATGGACACATGAGAGCATGCCAGTCTCTGTTCCTGGACATGGGTGGGGTGAGGGATGGGTGCTGATGCCATGTACATGTATGGTAGCCATGTCTGTGTGTCAGACTGCGTGTCTGTGACTTGTGATGCCATGGATGCATGACACATGTGTGTGTGACAATGCTACAGATTCACTGATGCAGCCTAGTTATCCTTGTATCCACTGTGATTGGGGTGTACGGGGCCAGATGGGATGTGACTGAGGTGAAGTGTGTGCATGTGATAGGCATGACCCATGATGCATGTGAGTTCCATATACATTGTATGTTTCAAGAGTCCATTGGACATGTATGGAAATGTCCATTGCATGCACCATGCCTGTTACTGCATGTGTTTTGCCTGCACTGACCCATGTGTTGTGGAGGGACATGATGGAAGTGATCTTTGACAGTGCCTCTCATCTGCTATTGCTTCCTGTCTAGGGGACCATTGTACAGTACCCTGATGCTTGTGTTCTATGTCTCCCGCTACACAGCGGCAAGTGAAGAAGAGGGCGGAGATGGCGCTGTGGAGCAAAGCGGTGGGGATGCCCCCACGGCTGCAGCGGCAGGGGTGGGTGAGCCCGCCCAGGGGCTTGCACCGGCGGAAGACGGTGTGGAGCCATCCAGGTTGGTGGTTTCCACAGAGGAGGAGGAGGCCGCAACTGAGGCGCACATGGGGCCTGGTGGGGGCATCCCTGCTGGTGCAGGTGTTGCAGTCCAGGGGCAGGTGCAGGAGGCAGCACAGGTCGCTGTGGAGGGGCCTGTGCATGTCACTGTCCCTGACACTGTGACTGCACCACCATGCACCAGCAGGGATGCCCCATCCCAGGCCCGTCCGCAGGTAGGGGGGATGTCCATGTCATCTGACTCCCCTCCACCTGCGGACGAGGGGACCCCTGGCCAGATGGAGAAGGTCCTGATTGGTGTCGCGTTGCGCACAGGTGTAATTCGTGATGAGGTGCGTGCTTCCCGGGAGGAGCATGCACGTCATCACGAAGAGCACTGTGCCGACGTGGCCAAGTTGGGAGCGGGCATGTTCGGGGGTTTCCTACATGTGTTGGCCAATCTGGCGGCCCTCTCCTCCTCTGTGGAGACTATGCGCCAGTCGTTCTCCATGCCGTCTTCCGGCCCAGATGCCACCAGGGCCCCCTGTGGACCTGCCCTGACCAATGCAGCCAGCTCGGTGGGGATCCCATCCCTGCCACAGTCGGGAGTCGGAGGTCCAGCAGGGGTGGACACCACAGCAACTGTACCCCAGCAGATGGAGGATGTGCCGGCATCATCAGGCAGGGCACGTGCACAACGGCGTCGGTGGATTCCATCAGCCTGGATGCCGTCATGCTGGCAGAGGCAGTTGCGTCGGAGGCAGCAGCAGAGTCAACGTGGGAGGCATCATGGCTCGGGGCAATCAACATCGGAGGGGCAGGCATCGGCCGGAGGGCAGGAGGACCCAGGACGGGAAGTGTCTTCCGTGTGGCTGCGGTTGGGCCAGCAGATAGGTGCGGAGCGGCGGCGGGCGGAAGAGGCGCGGCTCACGATGGTCAGGGCGGAGAACTCCATGCGGAGGGCCCTGAGGCGGGCCGAGTGCCTCGAGGCAATCCGCAGGGAGTTGGAGGAGGACATGTCGTCGTCCCTGCGGACCCTCGGGGCCATGGAACAGGACCGCCTCCGGGACATCGAACAGGAGTTCGATGATGCCCTGGCCCGGGACACCACAGAGTGAGCCGCTGGACTTGCCCGCCGCCATTGTATATAGTTAGATAGTTAGTGTTAGGTTTCCTTTCTTTTTTGTTTTAATTTGGTTGCGCTTGGACTATGCACCACATTTTTGTAAATAGTTTAGTTCTTAGGTAGTACTTTTTGTTAGGTTTCATTTGTTGAGTTGGGCTCATGGACCCTGGATTATTTTGTATATAGTTCTTTGTTGGATTCTTCAATCTTTTTGTCTTTTTTTATTCACCATGGAGCAATGGTTTTTCATTTACTTTTTCCCTTGGATTTGCTTTGTTGGACTGTGACTTTGGACACAATTTCTTTGGATTTTTGGATTCCATTTCTTTTTTTTATTTTTTTAACGGACATGCAGCTTCTCTTTTTTTATTGCCATTGTAGTTTGTTTCATTTTATTTGCATTCAAGTTTTTTTTAATACAATTTTATTTTCATACTTCGATGTGTGGTATCATCTCATTGGTTTCATGCATGTCATGTTAGGTGTTTTCACATTCACTTGCAACCATTGTGTGTGACGGACATGTGTTCATTTGCATACTGAACATTGGGGGTGTAACATGTAATTGCCTTTTCTATGTGGGTGAATGGTGATACTTGGTTGGGCCTTTTGGCTGGGGAGGCTGCCCATAACGGACATGATTGGGGATTGTCAGGACCTGGGTGCAGGGGGACATGAGTGCATGAGTGGGGCCTGGTGGAGGGTGCCCTGACTGGCTGGGGGGGGAGACATGTGTGGGGCCTGCTGGCAGGTGCCCCACAGTGCTGGGGGTGGGGGTGCTGGGAGACATGAGTGGGGGCCTGGTGGAGGGTGCCCCTGACTGCTGGGGGAGACATGAGTGGGGGCCTGGTGGAGGTGCCCCACAGTGCTGGGGGGTGGGGGTGGTGGGAGACATGAGTGGGGGCCTGGTGGAGGGTGCCCCTGACTGCTGGGGGTGGGGGTGCTGGGAGACATGAGTGGGGGCCTGGTGGAGGGTGCCCCTGCACTGCTGGGGGGTGGGGTGGGGAGACATGAGTGGGGGCCTGGTGGAGGGTGCCCCTGCACTGCTGGGGGTGGGGTGGTGGGAGACATGTGTGGGGGCCTGGTGGAGGGTGCCCCACAGTGCTGGGGGGTGGGGGTGGTGGGAGACATGAGTGGGGGCCTGGTGGAGGGTGCCCCTGCACTGCTGGGGGGTGGGGTGGTGGGAGACATGAGTGGGGGCCTGGTGGAGGGTGCCCCACAGTGCTGGGGGGTGGGGTGGTGGGAGACATGGGTGGGGGCCTGGTGGAGGGTGCCCCTGCCTGCTGGGGGGTGGGGGTGCTGGGAGACATGAGTGGGGGCCTGGTGGACGGTGCCCCACAGTGCTGGGGGGTGGGGGTGGTGGGAGACATGAGTGGGGCCTGGTGGAGGGTGCCCCTGCACTGCTGGGGGGTGGGGGTGGTGGGAGACATGAGTGGGGGCCTGGTGGAGGGTGCCCATGGCTGCTGGGGGTGGGGGTGCTGGGGGACATGAGTGGGGGCCTGGTGGAGGTGTGCCCATGGACTGCTGGGGGGTGGGGTGTGGGAGACATGGTTGGGGCCTGGTGGAGGGTGCCCCTGACTGCTGGGGGGGGGGGTGGTGGGAGACATGAGTGGGGGCCTGGTGGAGGTGCCCCTGACTGCTGGGGGGTGGGGGTGCTGGGGGACATGACCAGGTGTGCAGGGTAGTCCCCTGTGGTGTGGGCTGCCTGCAGGGGCTGTGGAGGGTGTACAGGGAACACCTGGGAGGACCCACCCAGCCAAATCACGTATGAAACTTCCCGCGCACCCCTGAAATACATGTACCCAGCCAAATCGCGTGTGAAACTTCCCGCGCCCCCCTGAAATACACGTACCCAGCCAAATCGCGTGTGAAACTTCCTGCGCACCCCTGAAATACACGTACCCAGCCAAATCGCGTGTGAAACTTCCCGCGCACCCCTGAAATACACGTACCCAGCCAAATCGCGTGTGAAACTTCCCGCGCACCCCTGAAATACCCGTACCCAGCCAAATTGCGTGTGAAACTTCCCGCGCACCCCTGAAATACACGTACCCAGGCCAATCGCGTGTGGAAATTCCCATGCATCCCGAAATACACGTACCCAGGCCAATCGCGTGTGGAAATTCCCATGCATCCCGAAATACACGTACCCAGGGCAATCGCGTGTGGATATTCCTGCGCACCCCGAAATACACGTACCCAGGGCAATTGCGTGAGGAACTTCCCGCGCACCCCGAAATACACGTACCCAGGGCAATCGCGTGTGGAACTTCCCACGCACCCCGGAAGACACGTACCCAGTGCAATCGCGTGTGGAACTTCCCGCGCACCCCGGAATACACGTACCCAGTGCAATCGCGTGTGGAACTTCCCACGCACCCCGGAAGACACAGTACCCAGTGCAATCGCGTGTGGAACTTCCCGCGCACCCCGGAATACACGTACCCAGGGCAATCACGTGAGGAACTTCCCGTGCACCCCGAAACACACGTACCCAGGGAAATCGCGTGGGGAACTTCCCGCGCACCACGGAATACACGCACACGCTATTTTTCACTCATTGGGTGTCCGTGTTTGTGGCGTACCCCTTTGCACGTCATTTGTCCTAGAGGGCCACAGTATGGGACATTCATCATGGCTGTATATAGGTGCTTTTGTTGGCGCACATTTTGGCGCACATTTATTTCAGGGGCAGGGACAGTACCGCCTGCTTTCTTGTGGCGGACGTGTTTGGGCCTGTGCGCTGGTTTGACCGTGTGCTGGTTTGCCCTATTCGATTCCATGAATATGTGTTGTAGGCGAGCGTGTGGGCGTTCCGCACACTTGCCTCCTGAACTTCCCCCGTGACGCCCACATTTTGACAAGTTGTTCCTCATTCTGAGTGTTACGCCCCGTGTTCCGCCTACTTTTGTTGTGTGCGCCGCGCTATGTGCGATTTCGCTGTGGCCGTGGCGCATGCTGTTAGATATCCTGTGCGCCGGCGTGCGCTGCGCACTTTTTCAGCGCACCTCCGATATTTTTCTCGCGCACGGCCTTCCATGAATCGATGTGCGCTGGTTTCCCTGCGATTTTCGCACTTGCACTGCGATTTTCGCTCTTTCACAGCGAATCGCACGTTTTTGGCCGCTTGCGCACTTTAATTCCATGAATCGGCCTCTTGGTGTGCTTCTCAGTCATGCGCATTACTGCACCCAGTTCTTGTCTTGCATTTGTAGTGACAGGTCTCACCTTAAACAGAATATCTAATATGCTGCGTTTTTACAAAAGACTGCATCTTTCAGAATTATTTCTAATTATTCATAACGCACTTAATACTGAAGAGGTTTCTAAGCGGGACCGGGATTCGAACCTGTGCAGTCGCCTGGCTTCCAAGACGAGCCTGTTACCACTGAGCTATACTAGCAGAGCTTGTTACTTTTCCACAGTATTTGTAATTGGCAAGTGTTTTCGGGGTAGCGAATCAACCGCCATACTCACTCACGAGGATGGGACCTGGCCAGAAAGACGGGCCTCATCACGACCTCGGCGGTAACCCTTAAATCCGGCGGTAGCGCTATTACCGCCGGATTTAAGGGTTCGCCAAATCAGGACTTCGGTGGATTTCCCCCCAGCCCTTAGCTGGCCGGAAATCCGCCGAAGATTCGCACTATTACCGCCGGCGGGAAATCTGCTGGCGGTAAGAGCGCGAATTTTCCCCATTGAGCCCAATGGGGAATGGGGCATTCCCGAATGGGCTCAATGGGGAATGGGGACTCACAAGTCCGCCAAAGTCGTGATCCCGCGCTATTAGCGCCAGGGGCTATGGCGGTCGCGCTAATAGCCCCCGCGCTAATAGCGTTACCGTAACCGCCAAGTCGTGATGAGGCCCTTGGTGTCTACCCCCAAGGAAGGCTGTGGTCTGCCTAAACGATCCCCACATTTTGCCAATGCGCGGAGCCGCTTTGTACATCCGGTGCATTGCTTCTCACAAATTTCCAACTCCAGTTCTAGGTCTTCTTCTAGCCAGTGTTCAAGAATAGGGCCTTCCAAGCCAATAAGTCACAGGGGATTCTCATTGCAGCTACTTCCTAAATGAGAGCCCCCACTGACCTCATTTAAGGCCTTCACAGTAGGGCCTCACAAGCTGCTGGGCTAACACCTTTTCCCTTCCAACAGAACGGACAAGGCAACAATCTGGCCACATGTATTGCATAAACACTCATTCACGCCATTTTGCATACAATTGTATCCTCACATCTCCCGATGTTGTATTCCTTGTAAGTAGCACCTGAAATCCTAATTGGAGTTGGTGAACTTATTAAAGTTCAGCATGTCCTAGAAGTCCAGAAAAGGGCATTCAAGTCAATCGAGACTTGTAAAGTAATATACTTGGTTTACAACAACTTAGATTGTTTACTAAATAATGTGTGCGTAAACGTATGAGAACTATTTTGTAATAAAATATTTTTTTGTAATAAAAGAAAAGACCTACAGAAATCTAAACACAAACTTACATCATCAAAATCCACCTGAAGAATACACTGGCACATGTGCCCAGCGAGGAATGCCATCATTGCTATTTGCTTGAAACACTGCAGGAAAAACAAGTGTTGGAAAAAGCACCAGTTTTCGGTTTTGTTTAGGAATGGCATTTGCGTTTTTCAGGCACGGCCATCAGCTGGCAACAGCTGGAAATGATTCAAGTACCTAGGCCTATTCTAGCAGTGCTTGGGAAATCCCTGTACAAGAGCCAAAACTGTTGGCATTATTTAAAAATTTTTTTAGTGTATTAGGTTTTCTATAAAACCTTTACACTGCATTAACAAGGAAGTAAAACACTGTTGGCTTTAACAATGCTTGATTTCAACAGAAATTCATTGCAAGGAACATATGCAAGTACACACATCGCTTCTAAATCAAATGGCTGAAGACACACTTGGTTACATCATTTTTTATTACAAAGGTACCAGTTCAGAGCTGCAACTAAGCCATTACTTTAGCTCAGGAATAGGAGGGTGTAATGTTTTGAGAAGGGTGGGGCAGGTACTAGGTGGGAATGGCCAATAGGGACTATGGCATGGCGTAGTCTGGAAAGAGGCTGCTCTGGGAGCATGTTCCTGGTGGTCAAAGTGTGGGTAAAATGCTCCTATTTTGGGGGATCTACCTGAGGTGATATGGGTGCAGGATTCTTATGCGTGATCACAATGTTGCTCATTTTGAACTCTGTCATAATGAATCTATCACTAGTTTGAGGCCTTTCTTGAATATGTAGGAAGCAAAGTGTAAAGGTTAATTTGGTTTCATCGCTGCCCAAGAATTAAGGTAAAACCGATATTCCGTAGGAAAAGCGAGGATTCCGTGGTTAATAACTTTTGAGCTCTGGGACATATACGCATGGTGTTTGACATTCCTATATTAGGGCCCTGGCCAACCAGGAATGGAACAATCTGTGCAAATACGTGTCACGGTTCAAAAGATATAGAGAGTTTTTTCCATTGGGAAAATACGGCTTTCTTGCTATGCGAGGAGGGTGGAGACAGCCTTTAACGGCCCTGCATCCAAAACTACGGCAGGCCCGAGCGAATCGAGGGTCTCAGCACGTGTCTGCCTTCCTGGCAGGGCGTGAAAGCCATTTGCACTCTGACAAATGATGGCCGCCACCATGTTTAGTATTTATTTGTTTTTACTGTTTGCCAAAAAGAGAATCAACATTGAAGGGTGCCCTTAAAGGATATAGAGGGTGCTCATTAGGGAGTGTTGAGGGCAAAGGTTGGAGGATTGTTATTTATTTATTTTTTTCTCAAGTGCTTTGCCGAGATCGAGAAGTGGCACGAACCGGGAAATGAGAGTGAATACTCGGGAACTATATAATACATTGAGATATGCACAGCTGTATGGTTGCTAGTTAGAAGATGAGTATTTCAAGTAAATTTAGTATTTTGCTTTTAAAAAATCTTATTTTTTTTAACGCTTTTTAAATTAAATTCAAATGTGCAGGGAGGTTGCATTCAGGTGAGTGAACGTCTCGCGTTTGTGTATTGAGATCGAGAAGGGTTTTATTTAAGTTTGTTTTGAGATTATAAAGTGTGCCACTTGGACGCATTCATGGCCGAGCCATGGGTGCTTTGTTTTGATTGGGTGAGGTTTTTACATCATATTGAGAAACCTTTCTCAATTCAGTTTTCTCTTCGGAGCAGTTCTCAGTTGGGATTTGTATAGGAGTTGTAAAAGTCGATTTTTCACGTCACTCAACTTGCTGAGCTAACTTTCCAGCGTTGTGCCTCTCGATTCCTCAAACTATTGAAGTCCACATTGATGCAGAGATCTGTGTGTGAGGCATCTAGTCAGCTCGCTCAGCTATGCTACCTTTCCAGTTTTGTGCCTTGGGCCTCAGTCAACTTTCTAACTATCTGTAGATCCCGGGGTACATGCATAGCAAGCCCTTCTGTGGTGAGATGTGATGGTTCCCGCCCTGTGTGCAGGAATGTGTCGGTGCTGCAACCTGTTTGCACACTTCACCAACCGAATGGGCTGCAAAACACTTCACTGGGATGGGATGGGATAGGAAGAGGCCTTTGTAGAGGGAGGAATATTGATTCAACATTTAATGGGCCTCATTACGACCCTGGCGGAAAGGGGTTTGCGGCAGCGTTAGCTGCGCCAACCCCTTTCCGCCAATTCCGAGTTCCCTTTCCGCCATGGCGGTTTTTACACCTGCTTTTAGCAGGTGTAAAAAACCATGGCGGTAAGGGACCTTGGTGTTAATTACGCCACCGTAATTTACGGTGGCGTAATTAACGCCTTCCCCACTCCCATTATGCCCTATGGGGCAAAAATGGGAATGGGGAAGGGTAAATGGGGATTGGGGATTTACCGCCCCGCCAAGGTCGGAATGGGGCGGTAAATCCCTTACCGCCATGGCGTAAACGTAGTTTGCGCCATGGCGGTAAAGTCACGGCCCTGGCGGTAACTTACCGCCAGGGTCGTAATGAGGCCCAATACGTTGGAAGCAGGCACACCAAACTGCATCTGGGTGCGAAGCATGAAACTTCAAAGGAAATCATGCTTTGAACTGGAAGCCAATGCAAGGATGCTCTTAGCAAGGTGATGGGAAGCTATTCGGACAAACTAAGCATCAAACTGCGACAAAATGCCGACTGCTCTGCAGGAGTACAGGGACTTCTATTTTGTATTTATTTATATACAGGAGGAACAATGCTCTTTGATCATAAAAGAACGCACAATAGATAAGAAATCAGATTTGACAGGAAACAGTGAGTTCTTACAATGCAGTGAGTTTGAGGGATGTTCTGACCAGGTTGTGGAGGGGAGTAAATGGAACAGTCCCCGGGGACAATACATAAGTGGACATACATTGATTAAGGACAACCAACATTGGACATTAAGTGCAGGTAGGTGGTACTGCCAGCTGTGCTTAGGGTGTGGCCATGATGGGTGAAGTGCTGGGGTGGAGCCAAGGGCAGGGTAGCTGCGAGGGGAAATATGTTAGCTTAGAGGCAGATGAGGTAGGTTAAGAGGGTAACTCTGGGGTGCAGAGGTAGGCTTTTAGTTTCTACTCGACCCCACACTACTACTAAATCAGCAAGGATCCCAATCATAAAGGAGAAGCAGGAACAGCTCGACTGATAGAACTCCTTCCGGTCTCTTCAGGAGGAATGTCAGCTGGTACAGAAACAAAACAAACTATAGTCCTGTGATATAAAAAAAAGAAAATGCCAAACCAAGGTTTTATATAAATAGGATACTTTAAACAAAACATTCATATGCTCTAATCAAAGCCACTATTATCAAGAGACCACACAGAATATGCAGTTTGTAAGGCCTGAAGGAAGTGCACAAGCAATCATTTCTGAAAATATCAAGTTCACTGACAAGGTCTTTAATAAAGGTCGTGTGAAGGGTCTTACTAGTCTCCAGAGCCTTTTAAGGAATGCTAGAGGGGCAGGGCCACTTCACATGCATTTAATTCGTGTTCTTGGGCCTCGATGGCAATAAGCAATGCTTCTAGGTGGAGACATTCCTGTAGGGTGTTCTCAATGGATTGCTGGTGTTGAGACAATCCGGTCTGCCCTAGCACGGTCAAGTGATGTAGCGTGATCCTGTTGCAGTAATCGGCTTGAATTGTATGCAGAACAGACGGGTGATGGGCCAAGTTGCTATGTCTAATCCATGGCAATCGGCTCAGACAGCGGAGTGCAGGCAGGTAATGGGTCGGGTCAGCTGCTGGACTGCTTGGCAGCAGATGGAAAGTCAGGCGTGTCAAAGGCAGCTCAAAGTGTCTCAATCTGTCAAGTTGGCTCAAACACATCCAAGCGATAAAGAAAATGGGGTTAAGACCTGTTCTTTGATTTATATTCATTTCATATAGTGCTTTTATTCTGTGATTTCTGATTGCTGAGTGTCCAGAAGCAAGGTAAGTCTTTGCTCAGCATTCCCAGCCTGGAATGTTTTTAGAGAGCATATATAAGGTCTGTCGCCCACAGTGAGCGGGTTCAATGGGGGTGTGGGGGTCTGGAGGGGATACCAGTGATCTTATCCAGCCAGCAGGTCACACCAAATGCGAGTCTTTATCTTCAGCTCTACGGATGAGGACTTTACCCCCAACAAAGTCCCAGGTGTCATTTATATTAGTCCAAAGATGATTTGGTGGGTGGGGTGGCCTTACCCCATTAAATATGGAATCCTTTACAGTGCGTTTGTTCTCTTCTAGCCTTCTGTGAGGGGGATCCACTCCTGACTGTGGTTTCAAAGTCTTCCGCCAGCTGATGCCATACCTAGAGTGCTTTGCCTGTAAGACGTGGGGCAGGGGCATAGGCAGTAAATCCCGAGATGGTGATAACCCTCTCCGGCTGGAAAGCCCTGTTCTCGGCCTCTCTCGTCCACCCCTTTCTCTGGTTTGTCTACATCAAAGAATATGCTCATTACCACGGTGGTGTGATTTCCTTTGGCCTGGCAGAGTCTGTCCTTTGAAATACTGGCCATCTTCCTGACCCCTACAGGCCGTTCCGATCGTCCTGGAAGTTGACGAGCCTTACCAAACGAAGACCAAGCTTTTTGTTGCGGATGAGCCCACGTGGTCTTTTTGGGTGAAACGGTGAATACACAGGAAGCCTAGACATGACATCAGCTGACAATAAAATACTAAAAGGTTTTGGCCAGTATAACTGAATTCCCACAGACCACCGGGTCATAAACAGCCATGACTTATATGTTGAGTTTAATATAATACCATGTTATGAAAAAATACCGTTATGATTTAGATCTGGTCTATACATGATTAAAGGCAGAACCTTAACAAAAAAACGACATTGTGTTCCGTTTTATATAACTCACTCCTTGAGGGAGTCTGAAACCACTTCCTTGCAGGGGTGTATTAATAAATTCCACAGGTGAACTAGCTAGCACATCTTTAAGGAAACTTGCAACAAAGGCAGATGGAGCGTCCTGTGTATAGGGATGGAGGGACGAGTGCCAGATGGACAGAAAGCCTGGGTCAGTGGCAAATGCTGGCACCTTACTCACCCTGCATGCCAATATGCCCCGCTACATTTTGGTGACGATGGATTAACACTGTTTATTTTCTTCTGTTTTGTTCTGTGACTAGAGTCCTGGATTACAATGGAGAATAGAAGCTCCCCACTTGGTCATCCCTCTGGCAACCTCTTGAAACAGTGAAGAGCAGTCCTGAGGAGCCATCAGAGGGTGGGATGGTATTGTGGCTGAGATGTTCCTCATGATGGCAAGGGATCAACTGAGATGAGTTAAGGGAGGGTTTGGGGGGTCACTGGATCCTGCCTTTCTTCCCACTCATAAAATGACCCTTGACCCTTAGCCACATGGGCTGGGATGAGGTGATGCAGCCTGTGCTATAGTCCTTGGCCCAGCCTCTTAGTCGGGCTATCTATGGTTTGGGTAGATGTAATTTTGGTGCCCCATGTATGTACTTGAGCCCCGCCTGGCAAGCTAACCTCTGTGTGTCTGAGGGATAGCTCACTAGATCTTTGCCGACTCCACATATGCAAATGGTGGCTGCATGGTACCAAGAGGCGGGGTTCTGCCTGGATTCTCATTTGTTAGGAGACCTCTTTCAGCCTCAAGGAGGACACTTTCCTTGGATTTAGAAATGCTTGGTTCTGAACGATAGTAACAGCACTAGGGGTAACACTGAAGAAGAGACAACACCCCACCTCCACAGGAAGATAATCACCTGAATCCTAGCACGTGGCTTGGAAGGCACTGGTGGCCCTGCTTCGAATACCCTATACATGTTATAACTCCTTCCTCCAACTCTATTACCGACTGAAGTAGTCTCCTACCATAGGATTAAAGATGGCTGATCAGAATGGGGAGACACTCCTTCTCCTAATGTTGCTGGGAAACCAAAGGGATACCAGCTGGAAAAACCTGACCCCTTGCCTACAGAGGCGCAGACTAAAAGACCAAGGGCCTCATTACGAGGTTGGAGGTAACCATGGAGCTATTAGCTCCATGGTTGCCTCCAAATCCATACCGACTCCTCCCTGGTGAATGGAGGTATTACTGCCCCCATTCCAAGGTTGGAGGGGGCGGTAATTCCCCATTCACCAGGGCCTGTCCTCATTCCCATTTGAGCCCCCATAGGGTTCAATGGGAATGGGGAAGGCGCTAATAACGGTAACCGTAAATTACGGTACCGTTATTAGCACTAAAGTCCCTTTGCAGGTCCCGTCCTTAACACCTGCTGAAAGCAGGCGTTAAGGAAGGACCCGCAAAGGAACTCGGAATTGGGCGGTAAGGGTTTAACGGCACCGGTCCCGTTACCGGTGACCGTTAACCCTTACCGCCCAACTCGGAATGAGGCCCCAGGACACTTAGGCACCCATATGGAGATGGTGTGTCTGAAAGCACCTCTGTTTACTTTAAACCAATGGGTAGTTCACTGGAGGACACTCCTCCAGAACTCCTAAGCAAAGAGGCATTAATACTCAGACTTGCTGTACCACCATTAGGCCTCCATGAAATTGCTGCATCATCAAAGGGCCACCCGCTTATTGGTTCAATCTAGCAGAGTCTCGGAAGCCACATACAGGCGATACAGCCACTGATGAGCACCGCCCAGGCACCCAGCTCTAATCTACCACTATGCACCCTTGAATACTCTATTGGGACCACTGAGCCTCCTGACCGGATGAGAACTGTCACAGTACTGAAGTGAACTTGAGCCATCAAGCCACCAGTTTGTTATACGCCTTGGCATGCTGGCACCATCAAGCCACCTACAAACAAACTACTGTTCAAACCCGTAGAGAACTTGTCAGTAATTCGTCATTCTCCATTTCCCTCCACTTACATTCACCCCAAAAGATTACCTTGGGGAATGTGGCCACATTATCAAAGACCATTTCCGTTTTTACTTTTTTATTTGTTCCCTCTTGCATTACATTATTTTCTCTGTCTGTCATAAGAAATCTAATGTATTTGTCCCTTCTCCCCAAGGGGTCTCCTCCCCCTTTGAGGCCAGGGAGGTGAGCCCACTTTGCAAGACCCTCCCTTTGGGTTTGGGGCAGTTGAACCTCATTGGGAGAGACTCCCCTTTCGGGGAATAGTTCTCCCATCCGCTGAGGAACTCTCTTTCATTCCCTTTGATGGCATACTTGGGATTGTCTGATGTGCAAAACCATATGAAATTCAAGACTTGTCTAAATAGAAGGCCGACTTGCACCATGATGAGCAAGAAAGAGAATCTGTCCCTTTAAAGGAAAACCACCAATTAACTGCAAGAAGGAGGTTGAAGGAGTAAACGCTGAAAGAAGGGCCGTGAGAGGAGTGCATACGCAGGCAGGGGGAGGTCACATGGAAGTGTTACACCTGAAGGCAGTGCTAGAGAGACAGAGAGCCTGTGACATTCAGAACGAGAGAACGAGTGGACAGAAGATGCTACAGAGAGCAAACCAAGAGAGAGAAGGTCCCGGGCAACTATCGGCCCCAGCAATCTTCTCCTGCGATGTTGGAAGACAGATAGGCTGCCGCGGACTCATTCTGTAATCCAAGAGACTCATCCCAGTATCAATGACCAAACCTTAGACAAAAGTTGATGAACTTGAACTGTACTATTTAAAGCAAAATCCATACCACAACGAATGCTGAGAGACATCAGTGAAAGTTGGCTAACAGTGCCCTGGGAAGAGGGGAAGGTACCCAGTCATTAAAGAAGCCCAGAACAGAAAAGAGAAGTATATAGGATAAAAGACACCAAAGCAGAAAAGGATGAACTATAATTACACCTCACCACTAATGTAGAGGAGCAGGTGGACGCATTATCCATAACTCCCTCCCCCTCGGCGCCCTCCTACTGGAACAGTAGGAGAAGGGACCTATATGGGCCTCAATGTGCCTATACCGCATCGAGTGTACGAGAGACGATATGCACTCTGACAACCGTATCTAGTGTAGCCTCGTACTGAAGGAGTGGAAGGATGTCCTGTGAAGAGATGGAGGCATGCACCACTGGATATCACGTAGTGCTGAGTGATGTTATAAAGAATCTATACCAGGACCTACTGAAACGAAAATACTGGAGAGTAACGACGTAACAGAAGTGTTGAGAGACATGTACGAAACGATAAAGTAATCATATATATGAAGAAGAATGTAGTAACTCAATGACCAATAAGTGTAAATACACCGCAACGCAAGGTAGATGGGACACATAGAAGCTTGGTATAGAGGAAATTATAACGTGGCAAGGACGGCCAGGATAGGAAAATAGATGCCGGCTCGTTCAAAGATTCAATTCAAGTACCTCAGAAACAGACCAGGACTGTAGAGTCAGGAGACGTTGGAGAATTAGCTTTGTGTGCAAAACAAAAAGGAGTCTATGTTGGCCTGGGATCAAAGGATGTTATTTAAAGGAATGGCTGCAAAGCACGGAGGGAGACAAATGGATAAGCCATGGACACGAGACCTATTTCTCTTAGATTAAAGAAGAATAAAACATTTGCAAGAGCCAAAGTATTGGGCCATTAGCAATGAATAAGGCTCCTACAAGATGGAGGGAGCAAGTCTCTAGAGGCCAAGAGGCGCAGTGACACCCAGCATAATTAGATCAAATAGCAGTAAATAGGAGGTCGAAATGAACACATTTGTGGTGTCCCCACACGTGGCCCAGAAGTCAAAAATACGCTGTGGATGAAGATATTGATGTGCTTACACTCCCTTGAATTTCCCAGAACAGAGAGTGGGCTACAAGGTCAACTACAAACAGGAGGCTTTGGCTCATTGTCAGACTGATGAGAGGTGAACTAATTGGGGAAGTGGGGAGTACTCTGACGTGACTCGAGCATCTGGGTTTCGTTTTGCTTACATGCTGCTAGCCGAGCCGAAAGTCCAAGGTAGGGTGGGAATGCCGGCCAATCAGTGGGTCAATGGGGCAACCTGCTACACAATGTTGCATAAACCAAGCTGCTGCCATTTTCTCCGCTATAATCTGTATTCTATGTGTTTAGAGGTAGTTTGAGGCATGCCTCACAGATTCGAAACTGCCAATGAAGTACTAACCCATATGTATTCTATAAGTAGATATGTTCCCCTAACCATTCCCTCTCATTGATAGGTTTTACAGTTTGCCACGTAGGATGACATCATAGATGATGCATATTGGGGTATAAAACCTCTATGTAATCAAATTTGTGTGTGAGTGTGCAAGCATCAATCTGATGTCTGCCAGTTTGCCCTACTTCATTAAATTGAGAATAAATTAGTACTTTGCCATATTCTTTGAGTCTGTCCAGTTATTTGGTTTGAGATCTTCATTGGTAATCCCATCTAGCACAAGAGACGCTTCAAGGTGCTAGAGCACACTACCCTGGGCCCCTTTACCTGGATCAAAGGATACAACAGAGATCAAGAAGGGAAGTATGGAAAGTAATCCCTAAAGAAGAGGAAAAAGGCAAAAGCCTTGTAAGGGGGTTAGAAGATTTGATACAGAATGTGGCCAGAGACTATCTGGGAATTGTATATTAAAAAGAAAGTAAAAGACTACCACACGAAGAAACCATCAGGAGAAGGGGGCCATTCTCATGACAGTTTGTTAAAATAGTGGTAGGGTCTGTTCATATTGGTTCCGTACAGCAGATTTATTCATTTGGACATTTCCTGACGACTGACCAGCACCTTAGTTATTTACATAGGTAGGGAGATCCCACTTAGCCATAGGGAAAGTTAGGCCTTATTCTTTAAAAAATACTTCTAGGAAATGTGATCGTGTCTGCGTCCTTCTGACCCACCACAGGGGTCCTGCATACTTAACTGGGACTCGTGGAGGAAGTTGGAGAAGCTGAGAGTATCCTACGCCAGGGAAGCTCTCTGACATGAGCACGCCTAGAGGAGGCAGACCAGATAACAGTCTCGGAGACTGTGACTTTCAAAGAGCGACTGAATCCCGAGACACTGGAGACCCGGCATATACAACAATGGAAAAACCATTTTACTGCAGGAAAGCAGAGTCCTGCTGCAGGTGGTGGCGAGACCATGTCTCTAACGTGGTGGGCAGGGCTCCCAACCAAACAAGTCAAGACTATCTGAGAAGGTAACTGGAAGTGTGAGCAGCTTCCAAGCGGTAAAGCCCATGTACGGTGTAAGGAAAGCCAAGAATGGGAGACCAACAAGCACGTCGAATGAGTGTCATTGGGAACATGAGCAGCTTCCCAAGCACCCATTGCGCATACAGCAGGACAGCTGGAGACTAGGGCATGACAGAGAAGGAAGGAGAAACCCAATACTGGAGAAGAGCACCCGAGCGATCGCAAGAGCCTGCCACTTTCCCCAGCCTGCAGGGGTAACTGGGAGAATGGGAGAAGCAGGTTGTCGCCGGGGCATCTAAGAAGAGAAGAGGAACTCGTCCCACTACTCACGAAGAGTTACTTGAACATAAACCTAATGGCATAAAGCTAAGGAAGGAATTGAATAAACCTGGATGGGCAGTCTATTAAGGTTCCAAACCAGAACCTAATAAAGGGAAAATGCTATTTGAGCAACAAACTGGAAAGATGAGTCTTGTAACAGAGGAGGACATACAAGTTGTCAAGTACAGAAAGTGGTAATAGAGCGAATCCATACGTGGGAGAATATGAAGTGGGCGTAAACCACAGCCAAGCTGAATGAACCTGGATCAATAGACGTTGCTTGGAGATTTTAGACCTCCCACAAAGTGAGAAAGTATCACGAAGAAGGTTGGTCTAAATTCTTAAAGATAATATCAAATCCATTGTAGAAGAATTACAGGAATGAATTCAAGAAATAAAGGGACTATTACGGAAGATTCTGCTACCTAAAGAGCAACCAGAATAAATACATTGATATAAAGAAGCCATCGGAAAAGAACCAAGCCAATCCCCTGGAACTGTTTAAGTGTAGTTTCTTAGTGGTATGCTCAACGTAGAATTAGATTTGGATGGAGGACTTTTCTTTCTTTGTGACTTGCGACAAACAACTTTAGCTTATGGGGAAAGCTTCCCTATTCAAATAAATATAGGTAAAAAATGTCCCCAAGAGTCTGATTCCTTCTTCCAACCCAACTCACTATAAGATGTTAGTCTTTAACAGAGCCACACTAACTAAAACTACTACTATTTTAAAACAGCCTCACTTTGGCGTTACTTTTGTTTGAGTACATACTTATTGAAGGTCGCTTTCAGTACTGATCAGTATAACCTGCACTCTGCTTAAGATGACATAGGCAAAGGTATCCTGTCTGCTTTTTTTTGTTTAACCCTTGATTGTAACACACCTGAGCCAAGTTGCGGTACAAGTTTGGGGTAGAGCACAAACGCCTTTGTCGTTGTACTTGTACTTCTACTTCTTTGGACCAGAACAGCATTTCATCAGTTACTCAGAGATCTGGTGAGTGACTGCATTGGTGGGAATGCCCCCCACCCACATGTGTAATGACCCAATGGGCCTGCTGCTCTTGACTTGGGGCCGGTAAATGCGCATGATCATTAGAGGGGTTGAACAGCAACGTGTGGATGCATAGGCCTACCTCCTCTTTTGGCTAGGCATGGCGAGCGAGAAAATGCATGAGAATCGCTATGCAAAGCTACAAGCGCAGCTGTACAAGAACGGTATATCCATGTTTTGTTAGCTCTTCCAAGGGGATGGTGGAAGCTGGTATTCAGTAAAAAGAAAAGTGGTAATCCAGACTCCCAAAGTGAGAAGGTTGGAGTGGAGGTGGTGGTAAGATGAGAAATTTCTCCTAAAGCAAGACTAGAGTTAGATGAGTTGGGCGACAAGGACTCTGACAAGGACTCCCGTTCCATCCAAGAGCTCCCCAGACCTGCAAATGAGGAGACAAGAATATCTGAAGACCCCTTGGGTCACTCCAAACCAGTCTCTATATGTTACTGCAATATCTCCTTGAATCCATCTCCTCGGCTCAAATGTACTGGGAGCAAGAAGAACAATGGAAGAACCATGCCGCAGTGGTTGGCAGCCTACCGGACTGAGACTAAGATGGACCAAGGAGCCAAGAGCCCTCAAGTGAAAGAAACCAAGGACTGTGCATCTACGCTGGGGAGGACCCAACGTGGTTCAATAAAAACAGAAGAAGGAACAGTGAGGGTTGTCACTGGACCCCGGGAAGTGTGAACCAGGGCTGAAGAAGAAGACAGGAGATGCCGACACGTCTGAGTGGAGAGGACGCCGGAAAGCTGACGAAGCAGACCCGGGGAAGGCGGAACTGAGCTGTGACCTGGGAAGAACCTGGCGGCGGTGGCATAACCCAGAATGAGGCAAAGCCATGGAGGGGTAACCCCCCAAGCCCCTTGAAGAATTAAAAATGTATAAAGAACATTCTCAGAAGCCATTCTAAAACAGAACTTTTAAGGCAATAGAAGCCTGTCCAGGAGAAGGGAGCCATTCTCCTGGAGCCCTCATTTCTTTTCGTTTTCATGACCAGTGGTAGGGACAGAGTGCGTCAGTTTCAGGTGGAGGATGGACTGCTGATTTGTATAACCTTCCTGACCTCGAGCACCCTAGTTAGTTTTGTGTTAAGTAGGTCAACCACCTTATTTCTAGGCATACATTCCACCTACTGGTCAGTCTCCTTCTGACCTACCACAGTGCTTAAAAACGAGGTGCACAAGTGACTAAGGATCAGTTGGTTTCAAGGCTTCAAGCAAAAGGTTAATGCTCAGTGTACAGGTTGATGGTATCCAATTCCTAATGCCATAATTCTGTGGTGGATAATCCTATGTGGGCAGCCACCCAGTCGGGGAGCAATGCATTGCTGATTACCTTATGTGGAAACTGGGCTATAACACTGCAAGGGATCAGATCACAGAAAGACCTAGTCCCACGATGCTGTGAAATTTCTAAAGGGGCTGCTCGACCACCACCAGCAGAGAAGTGAAGCTGCTACACCAGCTTCTAGGTCCACTGGTCAATGGCAGAGCACAGTGCTGCACGCGAGCTTCTGGAGAAAGTCTAGATCAGGGAAGGGGCAAGCACTGTTGCTGGAGACCAGCTAATGCTGATCTAGATTGTTTGGGATTAGTAGAGAGGATTAGTGGCCACTTCACTTAATTACAGCACGAGAGGCAGACCAGGTTGCCTTTACCTGAGGCTCCAGATATTAAATTGCTTTTTCTTTTCAGTCATCAATCCTAGGAAAGGAAGGTTGCCACCCAATAATACCAATGTATTGGCATGAATAGTTGTTATCTACCACCCTATGTATCTTCAACGAGTCATTGCATTCATTACTGGGCCCCCAAAGCAATGCATATAACCCACTCCTATGTCAGGCCTCTGGCACTTTTTTTGTTTTCAGATGTTTTGACTACAACTCCCATGTAGCTTTGCGACCTAGTCCAGGGTGAGGGATCTGGAGAGCCGCAGGTTACAGAGCTGCCGCCCTTTTTTGCTGTTACGCGGCCTTGGAAGATCTGCATGTTTCCACGCCAGTTAGAGACTTGCGCCGAAACTATAGCGCAAGTTCTGAAACTTTGTCATGCAACATTACATGATGAAATGTGTAAACACTTCAGCAATGGCAATGTTTAATCTCCTTGCTCATACTCAGTTTGTGTACTCACTGCTGCATCTGAGACCTTTCAATGGACGCTGGTGACCATCTCATAAGCTTCTGTTCCTTTGCAGAAATGTAATCTACCAGGAAAATGTAAGTTGCTGTGTCCTCTTAACACGGATTCCCTACGCCTGTAGTGGTTCCCATATCGGAATATTGGTATAAATGCCACCACGCCACTCACCCTTGCCAGTTAAAGAAAGATATCCTGGTGTTTAAAGCAAATCTAAAAAGGTGGGGAATTTGCTCCCTTGAAAAGGAAGCTGCAAAAATTAATATAGCAAAGTAACACTTTTTACTGCTTACATTAATTAATTCCAATGAAAAATGTAAGTATGTTATACATATTATAATTGTAACCATTTTTTCGAGAAAAAAAAAATCTATGAATATTCACTCGCATACTTTCATTGGCGTACCTATAAGTGCATTAGTGAGGGCAAACTTTCAGAACTTAGAACGCCCTCAGTCAGCCCTCCAACTCTTCTCCACCCTCACCTGCTGTAAACTTGCTGTTCATTGAAGATCCTAGATCGGGCTGCTTATCTGCAGGTTCAAGAACGGTTCACCATCCAGATTATCTTGGTGAAACGACAGTCCGGTTTTAGACCGACTCATGGCATGGAAACGGCTGTGCAGGATTTATACACTGACATTCTGTCCTCCACGAACAAAGGCGGCACTGTTCTACTCATGCTGCTGGATCTGATCTAGTGCACCATTCTATTCTAGTGGGCAAATGTCTCGCTCTATGCAGCTAAATGGGTCAAATCTTTTCTATCTGAGTGGTCTGCCAGAGTATTTAGCGGTGATGAAGCAGCAGATGCTATTAAAGTACCCCACGGAGGTACCACAGGGGTCATTGCTCTCGCCAATCTTGTATAACATGGTAATGAAACCACTGTTTGAACTAATGGATGACCTAGGTCTCACCTATACTAGATATGCCGGCGATACCCAATGCTTGATTCCCATTTCAGGGGACTACAAGACGGACACGGAAACAACCAATGAGGTCTATTCTGACATTAAGCAGTGGCTGGCCCTAAATGATTCCAAAACGGAGCTCATGCTCTCCAGCACTGCTACCAGGACAGAACAACTAGGTTTGGAAAGATCAAAACTGTACATTAGCTGGACGCACTATTCCCTACTTTGACAAAAGGGAAAACTCTGGGCGTTTACCTAGATTTTGAGCTGCGTGTGAAGGCCCAAGTAAGTAACACGGTATCCACTTCAGGTTATCATCTGAAACTATTAACGCTGATTCGACCTTTCCTATCCAAAAGCAATTAGCAAGAACAATTATTGACGCAGAACTGGATCACGGTAGTAGCTTACTTTTTGGAATTAGTAAAGGTGTTAGGTAAGCTGCACTTCCTTGAAAAGAATGCAGTATGTGTGGTTGAAAGTATAGACAGGAGAGCACGTGCCTCCCATGCCAGACAAGCCCTCCACTGGCTACCAGTGGAAGCCAGGATATCATTTAGACCTCTTACCACTATGTACAATATCTTTATCTGGCAACAAGTTACATGACAGAGAGGATCTCTCGACAGAGATCCAACTCCACTAACTTGTTGTTTGTACCCAGAGCATAACTGTCTCAGGGCTTATATTAGTGAAACTTTGGGCCAGTGCAAGTGTTAAGTTGCACGGTTTTAGCAGTCGACCAAAGTTTGCCCTATTGTTAAAAACACTGGGACACATTCGAAAAATATTGCATCATGACAAGTGCAGTTATGCATGGTATAAGCACCAGGGCAAAAATTGCCCTTGGGCAAAAAGAACATGTTACTTACCCCTGGTAACGTTCTTTCGATTAGATGCTCCTCCCACCTATTCCTCATCTTTGATCATTATCTTCCAGCTTCTGCTTATTTGGAAAAGAAAAAGACAATCTCGTCAGAAGGCGATGTGCGGTAGGCCTCTGTCTGATGGTCGACATCTGCAGTATATGAAGCATGCGCAGCGCACGTTGGCTTCAGCTCTGTTTGTCCATGCTTGGAGGAGTTACTGATGCCTCCTTAGACTTTAGAGGACTCTGAGAGAGTACAGAGGGTATAAATACGTACATTCTGCAGCGGGGTATCGTGGTAGGGGCGAAGAGGAATACGTGGGAGGAGCATCCAATCGAAAGAATATTACCAGGGGTAAGTAACTTGTTCTTTAAATGGATTGTGTCCTCCCACGTATTCCTCATCTTTGATAGCCTCCCAAAGCAGTAATAGTCTTGGAGGTGTGGATCTGCCTCTAGCAGTTATCATGGACCCACTGCAAGTCAGCTTTCCCGAAAGCTCCTTCTGTAAAAGAAATGTCCTGGGAGTAATGTTTCACAAAGGTGTGTATGATAGACACAAATGTCTCTAATAGGTACTCCTCTCTGAAGAGCCAAAGAAGTAGCCATGCCCCTAATTGAGTGAGCTCTTAGACCCTCTGGGGGATCTTTACCAGCCAGTCTATAGTGTTCTTGGATAGCCAGAATAATCCATCTGGATAGTCTGTTTTCTTATAGCTAACCACCATTTATGACCTGTATATCCAATGAATAATTGGTCGTCCTGGCAAATTGACATTTACTAGATATCAAAACTGAGAGCCCTCCTAGGATCCAGTCTGTAACCTCTCCTCCTCCTTTCCAGGATGAGGAGAGGGATAGAAAGTTGGTAAAACTATCTTTTGGGACAAAGGGAAGTCGGAGACTATTTTTGGCAGAAACAAAGGTCTTACTTTAAGAATAACCTTATCCTTATGGAAGACGGTATATGGAGGTTTACAAGACAGTGCTTGAAATTCGCTCATCCTGTGGGCAGATGTGATTGCGATTAGCAAAAAGTCTTAATGGACATGAATGTATGGGTTCAAAAGGAATGCATGTTATGCATTTTAAAACAAGATTTTAAACCCAAGCAGCAACCTGAAGGGGAGTAGGAGGAAACAAATTAGTGAGTCCTTTAAGAAACTGAATGATTAAACGGATTAAAGGGATCTTAAAGTATGAGGTGTCCTCTGATGAGCGCTTGAAAATTGAAAGCACTGCCAGATAACCTTTTATAGTTGTGATCTGAAGCGCAGATTTGCTAAGTGAAGTAGAAAAGATAACACTGTGGGTGTATCGCACTGAAAAGGATCCACATTCTTATCCCTACACCAGCTGCTAAACTTGTTCCAATGAAAGCGGTATAAGGATTTTGGTGCTGGCCTTCTGGCCGAAAGAAAAATCTCCATTACATCTTCTGAGATGTCCCAATCCTTGTACCCCAGCCTCTCAGAACCATGCACGAAAGCTGAGTGTCTTGACCTCTGGATGTAGAACCCGACCCTCCTCTCACGAAAGAAGGTCCTCTTTGTGGAAGACGTATCGGCGGGCAGATGGGCATGCCCAGAATGTCCGGGTACCACGTCCTCCTGGCCCAATCCGGGGCAACTAGGATCATGGATTTCCCAAACATTCTCAACCTCCTGATCACGTGAGGAATGACAGGGACTGGAGGAAATACGTACAGAAGTGGAAACTCCCGGTCCATCATGAACGCGTCTCCTAGAGCTCCTCTTGGAGGAAATTCCCTGGAGCATAACAGTTTGCACCGGTTGACACTGGTCGTGAACAGATTCACTTGAGGGGTTCCCTAAAGGGCGAAGATCTCTTGACGGACTTCCTGAATTAGCTCCCATTCGTGGGAGACTGTGCTCTACTTGCTCAGAGAATCCACCACCATGTTCTACTCTCCAGCTAGGTGAACTGCTGATAGGGATATTCCTTATTAAATTGCCCAGAGCCAGAGCTGCATCGCCTCTCTGCACAGTGGTAGTGACCCTACACCACCTCTCTTGTTGAGGTAGTACATGGCCACTGTGTTGCCCGTCATTATCAGGACATTCTTTCCCTGTACAGAGGGTAGAAAGGCCTTCAGCGCCAGTCTGATTGCCCTCAGCTCCAAGATATTGATATGTAGTTTGGACCTGATGGAGACCAACGACCGTTGATTGTCAGATCGTTGGTGTGGGCTCTCCATCCCATAAGTGAGGCATCTATCACTACTGTTCTCTCCAGCCATGGTTGCCAAAAATGTTCGCCCTTTTAGTACGTTGTCCTCGCAGGCCCACTACAGAAGGTCCTGTGTAACTCAGCTGGGAACCTGAAGCAGGTCTGACATCTTGCCTGAGAATTGTGATCGTTGAGTCCTGAGAGCCCATTGGAGAGATCTCATTCTCAGACGAGCCTCTGGCGCCAGAAGAAAAATGCAGGATGCCATGAGGCTGAGCAACCTCAGAAAATCGAATATTTTTTAGAAGGTGTAGTGAGTAATTGTAGCTTTTTATCATCTGATTCACATGTGCATCAGATGCTAGTGATGCCTCCAGGTGGATCCCAAGGGTTTTAACCTTTTTCTGGACCTGTATGTCCTTGGTTCCTATTCAAAATTTGGCATGATCCCCCATTTAATTTAGTTCGGGAGGCCAAAATCTTGAGAGCCAAAAATCAAAAGCTCTGTTTTTTCAACATTTATGCAAAGCCAATGGTTAGCTATCCAATTTTCGATAGTGTGATATATAGCTGTTAGTGTAGCTGTGTCCTTTGCATAGTCTTGTAAAATCCTGGGGACTTTTAAGAAAAGGAAGGCAATAACTCTGGGCTATCGTTTCCGGTGCCCAAGCATCTGAAGTAATGTCTTGCCACTCTTTCAGATGCCGTTAGAGCTTGCCTCCCACTGGGGTCTTGTGGAATAAGGCCTCAGATGTTTTGAGGCGGCTGAGGGCAAAGCTGCCGCTGCATGGGCTGATTTAGCACCTCTCCCTCATCCACCACGAGGGAATCCTCTTTGTTCTTGGACTGGCTTGTCCTCTCCCAATTGAAGAGTATAAACGAAAGGACATACCCCTCAAAGATGATGTACCAGAGTAGGAATGTTAAGGCTGTGTAATAGCGGCGCTAAGATTTAGCTGCCGCTTTTGGCGTCTGTACCCTTTCCAGACATTCATCAGCCTTTCTACCTAACAGTCTTGAGCCATCAAAAGGCATATTGAGTAATCTAGATTGCATGTCCGGCGCAAATCCAGACTTCCTCAGCCATGCAATTCTGCGTAGCACGGTGCTAGTCGCCATGGATCTGCTAATACTATCTGCAGTATCCACACCTGACTGGAGGCACTCACACATTGCCTCCTTACCATCCCTGATGATAGCCAGGAAGCAGTCTCTCTTCCCCTTTGGAGATGTGGCCAGCCGCCATTGCTGCGCAATCCCACAGGATGAACGAAAACTTATATAAGGCACAAGTGGCATTTGCCGATTTCAAGGCCATGCTATCGGCAGTAAATACTTTCCATGCCCAAGCTTTATTCCGGTTTCATCACCCCTGACTAGGAATGGTAAGGTAAGCAGATTGTTTTGTGGACATGGCTACTTGGATCACTCAACTTTCCAGAGTTGGGTGTTTGATTAAGTAATCTGGGTCACTGCTTGATGACCTATATTTCTTGGGTACGTTTTTATTAACTACAGAAATAGAATCTGGGTTTTCCCAATTTGTTGTAACCCTTTTTTGCAAAGAATATGGACGGGGAAAATGGGAACCCTTTGTGAACCTTGGTATAATATGTCCGTTAAGTCATCCTTTTGAAAAGGAGGAGCAGGTCTACTCCATCCCAAATATTCTACTACCTTGCTCATCCATTGTCTGTGAGCTGTCCACATGATCTGCGGGATCTGGCTTTCCAAGTCCAGCTCAGGAGATGTATCCACTCCACTGGCTGTTTGTAGTTTGTCATACAGATCTTTAAGCCTAGATTCATCTGAAATAAACTAATCGGGCACATTCGGAGTGTTTGATCATCATCAGACTGAAGATTAAAGAAAGAAATTTGAAGAAATCCTTTTGTGGTAGAGTCTTATAAAATATCTCTTGTGTTGACTTCAATGGCTCTTTCAGGGTTTATTACACGGCACACCCCAGCCAGGGAACTCTTTCCCCTAGACTGAATGTGGCACACAATAAAACACTTTTTATTTTGAATATACTACGGATTCTTTTTGAGTAGGCCTCCAACCCGTCTCGCACCCAACCTCCACAAGCACCCCATGTCACAATGGACTAGGAGCCAGGCCGCTGTGTATTAATAAGATATTCATGTATTATTTAATAAAAAAGGAAAGCCAACCAATTTCACAGCCCCCAATGTTGTGGCAACACAAAATGCAATCATCTCTACAAAACAACCAGGTTAAGATATACTATTACAGAGAATTCCGTTTTTTTAATGGCGGAACAGAAAAGGACAATTTCACACAATGATAGCATTACCGTTAAGCACTCCCTCGTGCAACACTTGCCCCCAAACATCAATTGGACTTGATTGAATGGAAGGCAGTGGCAAGTAGTAGGAATATGCGGGGAAATCGGTTTTGGGGTGAAGCCCACCACCACAAGATGGTGCTTACACTTAGGAGATAGGCAAAGTTTTAGAGAATACTAATCGGCACACCAGGGAAAATAGAAATAGACTTGAAAAATCGTTTTTTGGGAGATAGCAAATGCAAAGGGAAAATACAGTGGCCAATGGGAAATGTGTTTACACTGAGGCTTACAATGATAGGTAGGCTCTGGGAAAGAGATAACTTTCAATAGGAAAATCAGATTTCAGTGACAAGGACAGAGGCACATAACAGGTAGACTTCTAGGCAAAGGGACTGCTCACACTAATTAAACCAGTTGGGGTTTAAACGGACAGATGCAAATAGGAATTTGGTTGGTAACGCACACAACACACGGACAAATTCGGTTTTCAGCTCACAAGAGGAATCATTATTTTGGGGCAACACTTTAATGACTAGAACAATTGACAAAAACACTGGGAACTAGATTGTTGGTTTCGAATTCCAACAATCGTGATCTGTGAAATTCAATGCAGGAATTAATTAATTTACTTACAAAAATACTGAGGATTTACACAGACAAATGAGGGGTAGTTCAATGGGATATGCTAACATACACAGGCACACAAGTGATTCTTCTATGGGCAGATGACTGAACTACACTGGCAATTGGGGTTTTCAATGGGGAAATATTGGATGCACTGCTACAAAAATGAAGGGCTTATGCAATTTAGGGCTGGGGTTAATGCTATTTACATAGTAAGCCTTTGTTTAAGTCTCAGCAAACTTTAGCAAAACAAAAATGTGATGGCTTGATGGTGTTGAATTAATAATAACCATGGGCATAGATCTAGGCAACCATCCAGACCATCGTTTTTCAGCCTGCCAAGCCATTACAGAAGGGGAAAAACCATATGCAAATCAGGCTTGTTCCTACCCCAAAAGGGGCAGTCCAGCCCAAGCTGCTAGGTCACGTCCCTTCTGCACGAGACCACAAGCATTCCCAGACATTTTTCAGCCTTGTTGGGCATCATCAGTGAGGAGTAGCTTGGGTCTCTAAGCTGGGACGGTTATGCCCAGACGTGGGTCACATGTTGTGTGGCAAGCAATTAAGTTTGATTTTGAAACGGGAACCTTTCCTAATGCTCAGTTTATGTAAAAGCCTTTCCCGTTCCCAGGCTCGTTATGTCCCATCCAGCAGTCGAGCTGGTGTGGGGGGACTTATTGGATCAATTAATGGCGATGGGTAGTTACTTGGAGCGGGTAATTATGGGTGCATAAACCCAATTTTTAAATTTTTAATGCTCCAATGTTACAACTTGTCATGAATTCACAAGTTATGATTTGTAAAGGTTAGCTGTTTTTTGGCCCCAGTTGGATGACCCCTGGGGAAAAAGCCTGAATCTGTAGTTGAATTCATTATAAGAACAAGAAACGCTAATTATTTGCTTTGTTCATTGAGCTTTTCCTCTGCAAGGGCTGCTAAGCTCATCCCGAGGTCACATAGCGAAGACCATCGGGATCAGAATCGTTCTGACCCACCCCTTGTTTTGACTCTTATAAGATTTGTCAAGTAGTACTTTGTTTACTCATTCATTATGAACATTTCCACTCCCAGCATTGCAGCATATTGAGGTTGTGCCAGCAGGGACGTAATTTGAAGGTCGCCAGGGTTCGCAGCTGCGACCCCTGGGGGCCACAGTTGCAACCCCTGGGGATCCCCTTTCGACTTAAAAAAAATAAGGGTGCTCCTAGTGTAGGGGCTCTGCCACACTAGGTCTGGTGGGTCCCCGGCCCAGTCTTCACCCATCGGGGCCTGGGAGGCACTCAGTAGGGGTTGGAGCTGACCATGACATGTGGCACATGTCACATGCAATGTTCAGTTCCAACCCCTTCTCTTCCTTGCAGCTCACATACAGGAACCATGAAGTTCTCGCAGCTTCCTGGCTTCTGTTTGGGAGCAGCACAGAGGAGCCGAGGGGGCCTGGTAGGACTGACCGAAGCTGCAAGAAAAAAGGTAAGGAGGCTTTTATTTTTTAAATGTGTTTTTTGCATGTGTGAAGTGTGTGTCAGATGTATGTATGTGAATGGTGGATGAATGAGATGTGATGTGTGTTTTTGAATGTTCTGGGTGGATGTAAGAGGATGTATGTGTGTGAGTGACCGAGTATGAGTGTGATGGTGTGTTTTTGAATGTTCTGGGCGGGTGGATGTGTTCCTGTGTAGAGAATGCAATGAGTGGATGTAAGAGAAGGTGAGTCACTGGTGGGTGATTGAGATGTGATGTGTGTTTTGAATGTTCTGGGTGTGTGTGTGCCTGTGTAGAAAATGCAATGGGTGGAGGTATGAAGTAGGATTGAGTGACTGGTGGGTGAATGAATATGAATGTGATGGTGTTTTTTGAATGTTCTGGGTGGGTGGATGGGTGTGTGCCCATGTAGATAATGCAATGAGTGCATGTAAGAGAAGGTGCGAGTGAATGACTGGTGGGTGAATGAGCAAACATGTGGTAGTTAGTGTGTGTGTGTTTGAATGTCCTGGGTGGGGTTTGGTGTGTGCCTGTTGTAAGGAACTCATGGTGTCAACAGTAAAGACAGACACAAGTTATCACAGTTTAAGGGTTTTTATTAAACTGTATAAATGGGATGGAAAAACACCTAATCTAAACCTAAATCTAAGATGGGTGCAAGCTACGACCATCGAATAATAAGGCAGCCCTAGTTGCGTCTTGTCAAAATAAAAGGGCCTATACTAAAAGAAACTATTGCCAATCCGTACAACTAAAAAGAGAAAAGTGTGGGATAAGGTTATTGAGAAAGCAAGAAGTGTTCACAAATGATAAGTCAGGATGTAGTAGCTTGGCAGATAATCACTAAGTAAAGCTTGGAAGATAATCACTAAGTAAAGCTTGGCAGATAATCACTAAGTAAAGCTTGGCAGATAATCACTAAGTAAAGCTTGGCAGATAATCACTAAGTAAAGCTTGGCAGATAATCACTAAGTAAAGCTTGGAAGATAATCACTAAGTAAAGCTTGGCAGATAATCACTAAGTAAAGCTTGGAAGATAATCACTAAGTAAAGCTTGGCAGATCATCACTAAGTAAAGCTTGGCAGATCATCACTAAGTAAAGCTTGGCAGATCATCACTAAGTAAAGCTTGGCAGATAATCACTAAGTAAAGCTTGGCAGATAATCACTAAGTAAAGCTTGGCAGATCATCACTAAGTAAAGCTTGGAAGATCATCACTAAGTAAAGCTTGGCAGATAATCACTAAGTAAAGCTTGGCAGATAATCACTAAGTAAAGCTTGGAAGATAATCACTAAGTAAAGTAAAGCTTGGAAGATAATCACTAAGTAAAGCTTGGCAGATAATCACTAAGTAAAGCTTGGCAGATCATCACTAAGTAAAGCTTGGCAGATAATCACTAAGTAAAGCTTGGAAGATAATCACTAAGTAAAGTAAAGCTTGGAAGATAATCACTAAGTAAAGCTTGGCAGATCATCACTAAGTAAAGCTTGGAAGATCATCACTAAGTAAAGCTTGGAAGATCATCACTAAGTAAAGCTTGGAAGATCATCACTAAGTAAAGCTTGGAAGATAATCACTAAGTAAAGCTTGGCAGATAATCACTAAGTAAAGCTTGGCAGATCATCACTAAGTAAAGCTTGGAAGATCATCACTAAGTAAAGTAAAGCTTGGAAGATAATCACTAAGTAAAGCTTGGCAGATAATCACTAAGTAAAGCTTGGCAGATCATCACTAAGTAAAGCTTGGAAGATCATCACTAAGTAAAGTAAAGCTTGGAAGATAATCACTAAGTAAAGCTTGGAAGATAATCACTAAGTAAAGTAAAGCTTGGAAGATAATCACTAAGTAAAGCTTGGAAGATCATCACTAAGTAAAGTAAAGCTTGGAAGATCATCACTAAGTAAAGCTTGGAAGATCATCACTAAGTAAAGTAAAGCTTGGAAGATAATCACTAAGTAAAGCTTGGCAGATAATCACTAAGTAAAGCTTGGCAGATAATCACTAAGTAAAGCTTGGAAGATCATCACTAAGTAAAGTAAAGCTTGGCAGATAATCACTAAGTAAAGCTTGGAAGATAATCACTAAGTAAAGCTTGGAAGATGGATGTTATGAACATGAACGTGATAAATCTTATTACAACTCTCAGATTGAAGGCTACAAAAATAAAATTCAAAATTTTGAAATCGGGTCAGCTGGCTCTTACAAATAGGTCCAGCCTTGTCAAAGCTGTAGTGCAATGTTGCACCCTTTGTTTTTAAACTGGATTGGCAACATTTGTAGGTTTATAGTACTTCGGAACACCGTCATAAATATTTCTCTTCTGTGAAATGTACAAGGAGTTAAAACATGGTTGCAGAGCCTGCTGAGTAGTAACCTTTCTAGAGAAGAGATTTGGTGGTGTTTGTATTCTGTCGAAGGACTCCGAAAATGTTTGCAAATCTGAAATCGTCTTGATGATCTGAGCAGGGCACCCAGCACTTCCCAACTCCTGCATTCGCCCAATCAGTGCTGCTCTCTTCTACTGGTCATCCCAGGGGTTGTCTGTCAGGTCATAAGCAACCTGAGTCTTGTCCTTTCAGAAGAACTACATGCCTGGCCTTGAAAGAAAATCTGGCAAAACTTGCCTCAATCATCGCCCTCCTGTTCTGGGGCACTGTGATGCTGCTGGATCCATCTACTGCTGTTTATCTGGTTGACCATGTACTGTTGGAGAGACTGTAACCAGTCCGTAAGGAACAAGTTACTTACCTGTAACTGTTGTTCGCCAGCATGGGTCTGGCATGGATTCACATGCTCATGAATATTCCCCGTCGTCAGGCTGGGAATCCTCGGTAAAGAAAAAATCAGTATCAGTTTCGTTTCTAATCTGTCTTTCTTAGTAGTAACCAATCACTGGTCTCTGGGTCATACTGCCCCAGCCAATGACTGCCCTCTCCCTAAGACCCTCCCCTGGCAGCCATCCTCAGATTTGGTAGCACGTAAAGTGGCAGTATAACCAAGTGAAGAGCCGCAGAGGGCAAGGAGGGAGGGTTTGCATGTGAATCCATGCCAGACCCATGCCTGAGAACAACAGTTACAGGTAAGTAACTTGTTCGTTCTCCAGCATGGGGTCTGGCATGGATTCACATGCTCATGAATATAAGAATACATAGCAGTAAACACATGCACAACCACAGGAGGTGGCAAGGCTCAACATTAAGCATTACATAAACTCAACATTAAGCAAATCTTACCTCCTCACCAGGCTCACCTTCAGGCGAACAGGTTGCGCAGCACTGCTTGGCCGACCCTGGACTCCTCCCTGGAATCCCGGTCGACGCAGTAGAATCTCGTGAAGGTGTGCGTCGACCTCCACGTAGCAGCCCTGCAGATGTCCAGCAGGGGCACACCAGACAAGAACGCCGTGGTAGCAGCGATCGCTCTGGTCAAATGGGCTCTCGGACGGCCGGGCAACGGTCGGTTTGCCAACCGGTGACAGAGCATGATGCACCCGGAGAGCCATCTGGGAATTGAATCCTTCGAGAGGGCCTTCCTTGTTCACAGGTCCAAAGTTCACAAACAGCTGTGACGTCTTCCGAAAACTCTTTGTGCGGTCCACGTTGAACTTCAGCGCTCTAGCTACATCCAGCGAGTGCAAAGTCCTCTCGGCCGGCGACGAAGGCGACGGGAAGAAAACTGGTAACACCAAGGGCTCATTGAGATGGAAGTCCGACGGCAACTTGGGCATAAAGGAGGGGTGCGTCCTCAGCATCACCCTCGTCTCGTGAAAAGTCAAGTATGGAGGCTTGCAGGAGAGGGCCTGGTTCTCTCCCACTCGTCGTGAGGAGGTGATGGCCACAAGAAATGCTGTCTTGCATGACAGGAACTTCAACGGTGCCGAATGCAGAGGCTCGAATGGCGCCCCCATGAGCCTGGTCAGCACCACGTTGAGCTCCCACGCCGGGGCCAGAGCCTTCACCGGCGGGAACGATCGGAACAGTCCTTTCATAAATTCCTTCACCAGGCGATGAGACCACAGGGATGGACGTCCTGTAGTTCTGGTGTATCGGGAAATCGCTGCCAGGTGTATCTTGATGGAAGCATGTGCCAGTCCCGCCTTGGCCAGCGACAGTAGGTACGGTAGCACTTGAGGGGCCGTAATCTGTAGAGAGTTAATCTTCTGTGCACGGCACCAGACAGAGAACCTCTTCCACTTGTGTCCGTAGCACTTGAGAGTTGAGGACGCCCTGGCCTTTGCAAGAACCTCTTTGCAGTCCGCCGGGATATCGTACCCTCCAAACTCTAGTGCTGCAGGAGCCAGGCCTGCAAGTTCAGCGACTCCAGGTCGTGATGAAGGATGGCGCCTCCTTCTCTGGAGTGAAGATATGCATCCGTCGACAGTTTGACTGGTGGGGACGCTGACAAGTCCAGAAGGTCCAGGAACCAGATCTGTCTCTGCCACGCCGGTGCGACGAGGATCATCCTGCACCGGGACCTCTTGAGTTGGTTGATTAGTCAGAGCAGCAACAGCAACGGAGGGAATGCATACAAGAACAGGCCTTCCCAGGGAAACGAGAAAGCATTGCCCATGCTCCTCAGCTGGGGAAACCTGCTGGCGAACCTCTGGCACTTGGAGTTCGTCGCCGTCGCGAACAGGTCGATCTGGGTTTGCCCCATCGCTGGAAGAGTCGATCCACTTGATCCTGGCGTAGTTCCCACTCGTGGCACGAGCGCAGCTCCCTGCTGAGTGAGTCGGCGATGGTGTTTTTTATCCCTGCTAGATGAAAGGGTACCAGAAACATCCCCTGGGCATCTGGGCTGGGGATCTGGTTCCTCCCTGCTTCCGGATGTAGAACATCGTGGTGGTGTTGTCTGTGAAGATCCTCACCACCTTGCCCTTGAGGGACGGGAGAAATGACCTGAGGGCCCCAGAACACTGCTTGGAGCTCCAGGTGGTGCGGCCTCTCCTCCTGGAGCCAAAGGCCTCTCGTGTGAAGATCTCCGGTGTGCGCTCCCCACCCCTCCAGGGAGGCATCCGTCGTCACCGTCACCTGGTGTGCTGGGGTCTGAAAATCTGTGCCTGCCGCGAGATACGTGCGGGTGCCCCACCATCAAATTGCTTGGTGGAAGACCTCGTTGAGCGAGATCTTGTCCTCGAAACTGCCTGCCGCTTGCATCCAACGGGCGTCGAGGAACTCCTGTAGAGGACGCATCCGAAGCCTGCACAGGCGCACCAGATAGATGCATGAGGACATCATCCCGAGAAGGGACTTGATGGACCTCACCCTGGCCACGTCCGTGGCCAGCAGACGCTGCACCTTGCCCAGGATAGCCTTTGTCCTTTCCTCCGATGGCAACGGAACCAGGTTGGATTTGGGGAAGTTGATGGAGAATCCCAGGTCCGTGAGCAGCCGGACGGTCTTTGCTGTGTGTTCGACGGCGAGTTCCCTTTCTCTTGCTCGGATGAGCCAATCGTCCAGGTAGGGGTAGACGTGGATCCCCTGCAGGCGCAGCCGCACCGCCACTGGTGCTAGGCATTTGGTGAATACCCAGGGCTCCGACTTCATTCCGAATGGGAGGGCCTTGAACTGGTAGTGCCATCCTTGGACTACGAACCTGAGAAACTTTCGGTGTCTTCTTAGAATGGGGATGTGAAAGTACGCATCCTCCAAATCCAACGACGATAGGAAGTTGTCTTCCTCCAGCTGGCCCAGCACGTGCTGGAGGGTGACCATCCGGAACTTCTGTGCCTTGATGTATTTGTTTAGTCGACGCAGGTCCAGGATGGGACGCCATCCTCCTGTCTTCTTTCTGACGAGGAAGTATCTTGAGTATACTCCGGAGCCCCGGAGCCTCTTTGGGACGAGCTCGATGGCTCCTTTCTTGAGCATCGCCCTTACTTCCAACAGCAGTTGAGGGACATGGTTTTCCTTCCTGGGCAAGGGAGGAATGCGAGGGCACTTTTTTAGAAACTCGAGAGTGTGCCCGTGGGCCAGGGCATCCAGCACCCAATGGTCGGTGGAGATGGACTCCCACTAGCTGATGAACTTTGCCAGCCGGCCTCCCACCGGGGTGCTCAGGTGTGGGCCCGACGCAACGTCTGGTTCAGTCTTGCTTGGAGGCGGATTTGCCGCCTTGGCCTCCCTGGCGACGACGACGAGATCCACCTGACTTGCCTCGTCCTCTGTAGGCTTCCTGCGAAGAGGAGCGGGCCGCCTAACGGTACGTCGAGGAGCCACCGCTGAATCCTTTGGAGGCACCTTGCTTGCCTCCGGAGTTCCGAAAGGGCAGCCGTCGTTGCTGCAAAACTCCCAAGGCCCGAGCCGTCTCCGTGTCAGTCTTGATGGCCTGAAGTGACTCATCCACTGTCTTTCCAAACAGGTTGTTCCCGTCGAAGGGCATGTCCAAAACCTTGGATTGCACGTCCTGGTGGAAATCTGTTGCCTTGAGCCACCCCTGTGGTCGAAGGCAAACACTGTTGCCCAACTGGCGGAAACCGGTGTCAACAATATCCATGGCCACCGTTATGGCGTGGTCCGAAGCCACCTCACCTTCCTGAAGGATCTCCAGGGCCTCTGCCCTCTTGTCGTCGGGGAGGAAGTCCAGCAATGGAGCGATCTTGAACCACAACTCCCTGTCGTAGCGGGCCACAATCGCAAGGGCTTTGGCCGCCTTAATCGTCGTTGCCGCAGACGAGATGACTCGTCGTCCCATGGCGTCCAGTTTCTTTCCCTCACCGTCCAGTGGGGAAGTCGAAGTTGAAGCCAATGCCCCCCCTCTTTCTTCTTGGCCGCTGCCGAGACAACCAAATCCTGTTCGGGGCTGAGCAGGAAAAGCTTGGATGCCCTGACAATCATGGCGTGGAAGGAGCCAATTTTGTTGGGCGGGGAGGCCCGAGGAGTTGGTGATGGGAGATCCGTCCCATCGTCACCACCGTCGTCATCCGTCCCCGTCGTGGCCGTATCTGTTCGCGTGTCATCCCCCGGGACAGGGGAAGGAGACAAAGGCTGAGAGGGCCGTGAGGGCTGAAAGGGCGGGGGTGGATGAATTCTCCTCCTCTTGCTTGGAGGGCTTCCCGACGGGCCCGGTTCTGGGGTCGTCCGTTGGGGGTAGAGGCAATCTCGTCCTTATCTCGATGCATAAGGATTGGATTGCCATCAAAATGGTCGCTGAGTTGTCCTGCGGCTCGGGCTACAACGGGCGCGATGGTTGCTCCACGGGAACCTCGCCAGCGCCGCAATCGCTCTCGTTGTCCTCCTCGTCAGGATTCCTCCCGTAGGACGGGGCCTCCTCAAACTTCTTGTCGAGGCCCTCCATGACTTCAACCAGTTCCTCCTCGGAGGCTGTGTCTGTGTCCATAATGGCCACTGGCCGCCCCTTCTTTTCCCACCGGGGTCTTCACGGGGGTCTTCTCGATGGGCTGGAAAGAGGATTCCCTCCGTGGTGGCAGGGAAACTCCGTCGCGACTTCCTCGATAGAGGCCTTAGCCGGGTGAATCAAGGCCTTCACAACCTTGTGCGTGCTTGCAGCCTTCACCATGGGGGGAGGGTCACTGCCTCGCTCCCCCTCGTCTGGTTCCTTCGAGATCGGCCAGGGCCTCTCCAGAAGCTTAGCTGGGTTCTCGGAATTCCTCTTTCCCGAGCCCCATTGGCTCGTGGTTTATGGCGCCAATGAGGATGCGCCCTGCCTGGCAGCCGAGGAGCCCGACCGTTCGGCACTCCCGGTGCCCGCGGACTTGCGGTGCTTAGCCTTCTGTTGGGCCCCCGTCCCTCACAGGACTTAGAAGACCGCTCGGACTTCTTCTTCTTCTCACCTGACGGGCTCTTGCCTTCCAGTCAGTTGGCGAGACGGGTCCGACGATCCCTCATAGTCCGATCTGACATGTTCATGCAAAACGCACAGTCCTTCTCCACGTGCGTTTTGTCTTTGTGAAGGCAGTAGAGGCATCTCAAATGCTCGTCCTCCTTGAACACATTCTGTAATTTGCATCCAGGGCAGTTCCTGAACAGCTTGGATCCGGGTGTCGAGCTTCCCTTCTCCTGGGCCATGTCCACGAGGTGGGCCTCAGAAACTTCTGGAATCCTCCAAGAAGCGTAACTCGACGAAGCTTCGCCCTTGAGGGGTGTTGAAAAATTCCGAAACGGGTCCCCGTTGATCGGAAGAAGAAACGGTGGAGCTTGAGGCTCGATTAACCGAAAAAATGAGATAAATCTCTTTGAAAAAGCGCAAAACGCAGTAAAAGCTCGAGAGCTATAGCACGAGGACTCCCAACACTTGAACGTGCGGTAAAAATCTGAGGATGGCTGCCAGGGGAGGGGCTTAGGTAGAGGGCAGTCATTGGCTGGGGGCAGTATGACCCAGAGATCAGTGATTGGTTACTACTAAGAAAGACAGATCAGAAACTAAACTGATACTGATTTTTTCTTTACCGAGGATTCCCAGCCTGACGACGGGGAATATTCATGAGCATGTGAATCCATGCCAGACCCCACGCTGGAGAAGTGTAGATTCCTTGTTGGAAGGTCGGCGGTCATTAAGCATCATCCTTTGAAGTCCTGTCCTGCCACTGTGGACTGCAGAGTCTTGCAGGGATCATGCCTGTCCTCATTGAATATTACATCAAGCCCACCTCTTCATGGCCTTTTGTTCAGTGTGGGGGATCGGGGGGGGGCTTTTTATAACTACCCGGTCGACACGCAGATTTTATCTAAACATTGCAGGTAATCCTACTGACTCTCTGCATCTCATCCACGTTCTATTTAATATTATAGATTGACGTCATTTTGGATTCAGCCCCTCATTTTAAGCACACATAGCCCTGTATTGTTCCTACAAGGTATGAATTGCCAAACTCTGAAGCATGCTACTAGAGAGAGTACCCAGGATTGACAATGTTAACCTACATTTAGGAATCAGTCTAAATCAAGCATGTAGTAACAGCCGGCATTAAACTCCTATATCCCATTCCTGTGCGCGTTTAGTGCGCCGTTGCAGTGTTATTTTTCACCTTTCCTTCAACAACAAAAAGCCTAATAGTGTTGCCCTGCATGAAACACTCAAATCATAAACTTGCACTATAAAATGAAAGCATCAGTGCAAACACAGCTCTTCCAAACACTTAAATATTTTAAGAAGGTGTATTTTCGGTTCGAAGTGATATTGTCGAATATTGAAGGCTGCACACCAAAAAGACCGAATGTGGTTTATTTTGTTTTTTTCGCCAGCTGATTTGGTGCAGCCCTCCAAATTAAACATATCACTTTTTGGGGGGATTCACCCCCAAACCCCCCTTCATCCAATCCCCCGCCCTCTCGCTAGAACTGGGGGTTTCACCCGCCCCTTGCTTTGCTCCTCCACCCGCTCCCTTCAAAATACGTCCCTCTAACCCCCATCAGACACACACCCCTCAACATACACACAGACAGAAAAAACCCACACCCACTCGCTTTGGCCGCGCCTTCTGTCTTACTCCCTGATCCTGCCTGTCAGAACCTGCACGCACTAGTCTGTGCCAGGGGCGTGACAGTTCGATTTGGAAAGACTGCTCGGTTAAAAACAGACATTTTCACTATTGTTTGCGTGGCAAAATATACTTGGCTCTATCGCCGCATTTCAAAAATATAGACTTGTCTGCTCTGCACCCATTGTTTCCCATTTTCTCACAGACACATCTGTGATTTGCAGGAATGAAGTGCTCCCATGTCTGCTGGTAATGTGGTTTCTGAAGGATTGCAGAAAACAGCTTGTAAGGATTCTCAGGAGGGAAATCTCTGAACCTCCTGCGCCATCTCCGCAGCATTCACCAATTTAAAAATCCACAAGACGCTGCTGTGTAACTATACTTTGCAATTTCATGAGTCCAAGATTGTGGCCCGTAAAAGGCGCTTTTTCATCCTAAATGGACCCACATTCAGTTGGCTCTGACACCTCATACTGGGTGGTAGCGAGTTCCATGCTTTGGGGGCTAGGACCTGCCATCCCTTTGGGTACCGAATGCAGACCGGCCAAACAGGGGGCATGATCTGCCACCACGCCCACTGGGCATGACCGCAGGCCATGTTGGCAGGGCAAATAGCATACACATACATCAGAGCAGCCAAAAAGGATGAAATACATGTATAACTGAGTACAGTGGTACATAGGAACAGTGACATAGAAACGAATAAGGAATGCAGCATCACGAAGCATCCAAAGCTGTGGCACTTAACAGAGATGATTGCGATGAATTGTCCACAGAGGAGGGAGTGTCCAGGCTGTTAAGATAGCTGTCAAAGGCGGACCAGATGTTTTTGGGCCAGGAGCATACTGAGGTACTCCTCCTCACAGTTCCGAGACCATGTTAATAAATTCAACCATTTCTGAAATGTCGGGGGGGAGGAGCACTTCCAGTTCTGTAAAACACATTTCTTAGCAATTATACAGCTCACATTTAAGAATTTAGCCACACTTCTAGCTCCCTCAGCCTTCCACGCCCCAAACAGAACCCCCAACGTCAGTGGTGCAGCTATGGTCCCATAGTCCGCCATGAAATTGCGATAATACCCCGTGAGGCCCAACAAGGCTCTCACCTGGGTTTGAGTAGTGGGAGTCTCCCAGTCATGTACATCCTGTACCTTACTGGAGAGAGGTTGGATTTGACCCCCTCCTACCTCATGACCAAGATAGGTAACTTTCCCCTGAGCTATCTGGCACTTGGTGGCCTTGATAGTGAGGTTAGCCCTTTTCAAGGCCTGCAACACCTTATCCAGATGTGTCAAATGCGCTTCCCAGGTGGAACTGTAGACAGCAATGTCGTCTAGGTAGGCCACACAAAAGGCCTCCAGCCCACTGAGTGCATGATTGACCAATCTCTGGAAGGTGGCAGGGGCATTCTTCAATTGAAAAGGCATGACCCTAAACTGGTAGAGTCCCTCCCTTGGCATGGTCCGTCAGAGATATTTGCCAATAGCCGGACGTAAGGTCAAAGGTGCTCACAAATTTGGCAGCACCTATGGTGTCCACAAGCTCATCAGCCCTGGGCAATGGGTGCGCGTCAGTTTTGGTGACGGCATTGACTCCTCTGTAGTCCACACAGAACCTCCAATCCTTGGTACCGGCCTGGGAACTTGCCTTGGGGACAAGGACCACTGGACTGGACCAGGGACTGGTTGAGGGTTCAATTACACCCAGATCCAACATCTTGGCGACCTCAGCCTGGATGTGGTTCTTGACGGTATCTGACATACGGTAGCACCTGCTTTTGACAGGCACACTGTCACCAGTGTCAATGTCGTGCCTACACCAAGGTGTAATGCCTGGTGTCAGTAAAAACAGAGAGGCATACTGCTGGAGCAAAGCCCTGCAGGCCCTCTGTTGCTCTGTTGTCAGATCTGGAGAGAGATGTACTCCCTCCACTGAGCCATCCTGAGGGTTGCTATGCAGCAAATCAGGAAGGGGCTCACTCTCATCCTCTTGTTGCCCTGAAGCTAGCAAGAGACATGAGACCTCTGCTCGCCTGTGGAAAGGCTTGAGCCTGTTGACATGGAATACCTGAGGGGCTACCCCAGGGGCTCCCATGTCAACCAGATAATTGACTTCGCCCATCTTGGAGATTATCCTGAAGGGTCCAGTCCACTTGTCTGCCAAAGCTATAGGCTTGGTAGGCTCCATCACAAGGATTTCCTGTCCCGGAGTCCAATCCACTTGTGAAGCTTTAAGGTCATGCCAGTACTTATTCAATTCCTGGCTGGCCTTGAGATTTGCTGTTGCCTGACCCATCATTTGTGTCATCCTCCGTCTGAGGCCTAACACATAGTCCCCCATTAGCTTGGCTGGACCTGGAGGGGTGGCTTCCAAGCCTTCTCTGATCAAGGCGAGGGGCCCCCTCACGGGATGTCCAAAGAGTAACTCAAAGGGGCTGAAACCAACACCCTCTTGAGGTACCTCTCTGTAAGCAAACAGCAGGCATGGCAGGAGGAGATCCCATTTCCTCCTTAGGGGCTCTTCCAAAGCACCTAGCATGCCCTTGAGAGTTTTGTTAAATCTCTCAACCAGACCATTGGTCTGGGGGTGGTAAGAGGTGGAGAACTTGTAGGTTACCCCGCACTCTTTCCACATGGTCTTCATGTAACTAGACATGAAGTTGGATCCTCGGTCAGAGACAACCTCCTTGGGGAATCCAACACGGGTAAAAATGCCCAGGAGAACCCGGGCAACCACCTTGGCAGTAACAGTCCGGAGGGGTATAGCCTCAGGGTACCTGGTGGCATGATCAACCAAGACCAAGATGAACCAATGTCCACCTGAAGTGGGAGGGTCCAGGGGACCGACAATGTCGATGCCCACCCTCTCAAACGGTGTGCCAACCACTGGCAATGGCTGCAGTGGGGCAATGACACTGCCTCCAGCCTTGCCAGACAACTGACAAGTTGGGCAGGTTCTGCAGTGGGACTGCACTTCTACTCCCATCCGGGGCCAGTAGAAATGGGCAGAGAGCCTCTGCTTAGTCTTCTTGGTACCAAGATGACCAGCTAAGGGCACCTCATGCGCCAACTGCAGTAGGAAGGGCCTGTAAACCTGGGGTACCACCAACCTCTTGAGGGCACCAGGTTCAGGCTTAGTGGGCTCACTAACAAGGAGCTCACCCTCCCAATAAATCTTGAATGTCCTAGGCACTTCACCTTGTGCCTGGACAGGGCCTGTTTCCTCAGACCTCGAGAGAGTGGCACTCTCTCTGTCCCTTACAGAAGTCTGCCCGGAGGGTCCCCCTTCAGCTAACAAGCATTGAAGGTCGGGATGATCCTCCGGGTTGAGAACCTCTCCCACAGGAGAGTCTTCTGTCTCTTCTCCCACAGGAGTTGAGTTTGGGTTTCCACTGGACCCAGCCCGTCCGGAGCATGGATCCCAATGGGTGCTGTCGGAACAGCAGGAAGAGAAGGTGTCCCTCCACAGAGGTGGCCTTCTTGGTCTTCCTTCTTCTTGCCTTAGGCCTCGCCTTTGGCTCGGTACCTGACTCACAGCCAGACCCGGTGTCACCTGTGACCTAGTGACTGCACAGCAGCAGTCATGGGAAGACCATCCGAGATCAACCCCAACTCTACTAGATCATTTCCTAACAGAATGTTAGCAGGGACATTGTCCTGAACCAGGACAGGAAGCTTTGCTGTCTTGTCTCCAATCATGAGTGTGACTAAGGCTACAGGCGATAATTGGGAGGCCCACCAGCTAACCTGGTGGTTCTCAGAGGAGCACCTACATAGTCCTCTGGCTTGAGCAGGGTCCTGTCCACCACTGTCATGCTTGCCCCAGTGTCTCTCAAACCAGTAGAAGGCTGGCCATTCAAGAGGACACTTCTCAAAACCTACGGGTGTTCTGTGGGATAGTCGCCAGTACTTCTGCATACTGGTCCCAGGCCCCAAGGGACACTAAGGAAATCTCTACAGGAGCACCAAATGTGATTCCTGTAGAGGAGGGGAGGACAGTGGCCTCCACCTCAGACATGGGGTAAGGGTAGGTCAGGCTGACAGCCTGTACTCCAAGTGCCTTACCTTTACACTTGGGGTCACCCCTCTTGTGATCCAGAGCCCCACAGTCCCAACAAGTGCCAGGAATGCGGGGTACGGTACTGGAACCACTGGGAGCCTGCTTTGCAGCAGGTGGACCACTACTCTTATTCCCACCCACAGATGACTTATCCCCACTAGATTTTTGGGTCTTAGGAGAGGAAGGTTTTGGTTTACCCGACTGTGATTGCTTTTGGGACTCCTCAGCTTTCTGAGAGGTCCCCTTTTCTTTGTCCTTGTCCTTCCCACTGGAGTCCTTAGGGGACACCCGGTGGGAGACCCACTTGTCAGCCAACCTAGCCAGCTTAAAGGGGTCCAAAATGTTCTGGTCAGCCACATACTGACGCAGCTCTGGTGAACAGGCTTCAGAAAAATGCTCAAAAAACAAGAGGTGGGACAATTCAACAAAAGTTTTCACCTTGTAACCATCAATCCACCCCATCATGTTCATGTGCGCAGCACTCACCCAGTCAACCCAAGACACATTCTCTCTTTTCTTAAAATCCCTGAACCTTTTAAGGTATTGGGTAGGTGTCTTGCCAAACTTGGCAATCAAAGCAGACTTCATACACTCATACTGACCCCTTTCTTCCACACTCAGCTTCAGAATACAGTCATATCCAGTTTGAGGCACTCTGCTTAACAAACACTTAGCCCAATCTCTTTTATCCACATCATGAATTGCACAAGCCATTTCAAACGCTTCAATCCATTGGAGGATATCTGAACCCTCCACAAACACACCAACCAAATCTTTCATAAACTTGGTGGCTGGGGGACCTGACACTCTCACTGGTTTTAGCTGAAGTCTCCACTCTAGCTTTCTCTAGCTGGATTCTCTGACATTCAGTGTCCTGGCTCTTGAGTTCAAGGTCCTTATTTCTGAGTTCAAGATCCCTATTCTTGAGCTCCACTTGTTGAGCCAACTCCTCTTTCTTAAGTTCAGCATCTATTTCCAACTTGCGGTATTCAAAGGCCAATTTCATCCTTAATAACTCAAGCTCCAAGGAATTGCTGGGGTTTGGAACAGAGGCAGCAGGAATGGTGGCATTCCCAGAAACAGATTCAGCGACAACCCCAGGGGCAGAGTCCTCATTGGTTGCATCCCCCCCTCATCAAGAGTTTCACCATCAGTCTGGTAGTCCACCAGGGCAGCTATCAGCTCAGCCCTAGACTTATCCACAAAGTCTAACTCCTGGCTTCACAAGCACTCTGGAGAGCCTCTAAGCTCATCCTAGTCAATTTACCATTTGCAATGGACTCCATTGCTTGTAATGCAGTTATTTGGAACACACCTAAACCTTAATTTAATAAAGTGCAGATATTTTGTAAGTGGCACGGTTATACACTGATTCTTAAAACCATAAGCATCCCACCGCTGCCACCAGTGTGTAAAGACTGGTAGGGGGTGTCTGTACTTCTGCTCTCTATATGGTAGAGGAGAGGCACAGAGGACCCCAGCCAAGATTCTCTATTACGGTAGCAATGGACGAGCAATCAAGGCCTAGCTTCTCAGGAGGTGATGCAGGCTGGTTCTTAAGTACAGTGTATCCCCAAGCCCCCACAAAGGAATGTCCACACACTGTATTACTGAAAACACAGTCTTTATATAATTAATATTCAAAGGTTATGTACACTTATCACAATAACGCACTTTGTGCTCAGGAAAATCAACAATGGTAAATATCTACAATTCTAAAGTGGTACCACTAATATTAGACCTCATTAAAGTGCATTAACAATACTGTAGCAATGTCACACAGATCAATAAAGATAACCAGCAATAGAGAGAGGAGAGAAAACAGATGGTTGAAACAATAGGCAGAATACTGGCCCCTACCACTGGACACAGTTCTGTGTGGAGATCCCCCCACCTGGGCAACCTGTAAAATAAGAGATATAACACAAGCCCAGTCCATATATTGTTCAATAGTCTTATTCTCTCCTACAATGTTTTTACCCCCCCAATGTACCTGGTGGAGTCGAGTTCTTTGAAGAGGCGTCGACAGATCCTTCTTGAGTGACCCCCTTTAAAGCAGGAGTCACGGATCGTCGAGAGGCGTCGAGGAACTCGGCGTTCGGCGTCGGGGAATCGACGGCCCTTCTTGAGTGCCTTCCCTTTAAAGCGGGAGACACGGGTCGTCGAACGTCCGACAGTGAACAGGGTAGAACGGCGTCGATGAGGCGGCAGCTTCGATCCGAGCGGTGCTCGTCGACGACGGAGCGTTGCGTCCTGCAAGGAAGAGGCGTGCGGGGCACCTCGGTGACACTAGTTCTGGACCGCAAAGATTGTGAAGGACGGTGGCCCAGCAAGGGCGTCGAGTCGTTCGAGTCTTTGTGGTCGTGAGGTGGCGGGAAACCCACCGGCGGATTCTCCTCGGCGCGTTGGTCGTCCTCGACTTTCTCCGGCAGGACAAAGCGGTCGACGGTGCGGACGAGGGAGTCCTTCGATTCAAATGTTCTTAGGCAAAGGAGCGGACGGCTCCGGTCGTCGGCGGCACGGCGTCAAGTGGTTCCCACGGCTGGGCAACACAACTTCGACGGGCCTCCAGCGGTTACACAAACCTGCGAACCCTGGTCGACGGCAATGGACTTCGACAGCGGCGATGTCCGGGTGCTTCACTTCGATCTCCTCGGCGGTCCCTTCTCCGGTCGGCAGCCTTTCGAGGGTCTGGCGTCCAGGGAGCTTCGGCGAAGGTTTAGCGGTGCTCGATGGTCCCTCGGAGCACAGGAAGAGGGTGCCTTACAAGGTCCTCTCTCGGATCAGTCTTCGACGGATTCGGCAGCTTTCGGATCGGTCGAAGCAAATGCAGCAGCAAGTCTTCTTCTTCCAGCTGGACGTCAAGGATCAGCAGTTCCAGTTACTCTTAAAGTGGAGACTCAGCTTGTGAACAATTTCTAGTGGTGAGAGGTCCCCAGATATACTATTCTGTCTCTCATCCACACTGAGGACCTCTCACTGCTAGAATTCGTTCAGAAGCTGAAGTTGATACTTGAAGCTTATCCTTGAAGCCCAGCTGGAAGAAGAAGATTTGCTGTTGCATTTGCTTCGACCCGATCTGAAAGCTGTTGTGTTCATTGAGGACTGATCCGAGAGAGGACATGGTTAGGCGCCCTCTTCCCGTGCTCCGAGGGACCATCGAGCATTGCTAACCTTCGCCGAAATGCCCTGGAAGTCAGACCCTCAAAAGGCTGCCGACCGGAGACTGGGATCGTCGAGGAGAACGAAGATAAGCACCGGACATTCTGTCCGCCGTCGTCGACCAGGGTTTGCAAGTTTGCTGTAACCGCTGGAGGCCCATCGAAGCCGTGTTACCCAGAAGCGGGGACCACTTGATGCCGTGCCGCCGACGACCGGAGCCGCACGCTCCTTTGCCTAAGACTTTTGATTCATGGACGCGCTCATCCGCACCGTCGCCCGCCATATCCCGCCGGAGAAGGCCAGGCCGTTGACGCGCCAAGGAGCATCCGCCGGTGGGTTTCCCGCCACCCAGAGACCATAGAGACGGCGGACGACTCGACACCCTTGCTGGGCCACAGTTCTTCACAAACTCTTTGCGGTCCTCAACTATCGACATCGAGGTGCCCCGCATACCTCATCCTTGCAGGACGTCTTCGACTCGTCGTCGACGAGCACTGTCAGGATCGAAGCTGCTGCCTCGACGCCGCCGAACTTCCATTGAGGATTCTCGATGCCGAGTTCACTTTCTTCGAGTCCCATCGACGATCCGTGGCTCCTGCTTTAAAGGGAGTCACTCAAGAAGGATCCATCGACGCCTCCTCGAGGAACTCTGCTATTCCAGGTACTTTGGGGTGGTAGAAACATTATAGAAGGAAATAAGACTTATAGAACAATATATGGACTGGGCTTGTGATATATATTTCTTTTACAGGTTGCCCAGGTGTGGGTATCTCCACAGAGAACTGTGTTTAACGGTAGAGGCCAGTATTCAGGCCATGATATATTGCATCCCCCCACAATCAAAAGATATGAGGGTGTCCCGGCAGGGACTAGATGGTGCCTCTACATTGGTTGGGACCAAAGTAAACATACAACAGGATGACCACTTGAGTTAGTGTGAATTACCACAAGAAAAAGAGGGAATGCAAATTAAAATAGGTTCAATTAGGCCAGGATTTCTTGTACCCCCACAATCAAAAGGCATGGGGGTGTCCAGGGAGGGGTTAGATGGTGCTTCTACATTGGTTGGGACCAGAGTAAACATAAAACAGGATGACAACTTGTGTCAGTGTGAGTTAACCCCAGAAAAATAGGGTATGTGAATTAACATGGGTGCGTTCAGGCCATGATATCATGCGCCATCATAATGAAATGGTATGGGGGTGTCCAGGGAGGCGATAGATGGTGCCAATACATTGGTTGGGACCTGAGTAAATATAAAACAGGATGACCACTTGCGTCAGTGTAAATTAACCCGAGGGAGGCAGGGGATGTCAGGCCGCCCCCGCTATCAACATTGTACTGTTCTTGTAAGTGTGTGAATGCTGCACCTCTGGGACATGTGCATAGTATTCAAAGCTGTGATGTGTGGTATGGGCCATGATTTTCTAGGGCACCATTGTTTCGATGTAGTGGTACATATAGGTCTAGTAAAATGTCCTCTCTAAACATAATGGAATATTCTCTGCAGGCCCGGGAGAAGATGTGTGGGGGACCATTTCAACATGATGGTTTGGGCACCCGTTGCTTAGAGCAGAAAGCAGTCTGAGGATTCTGTGGGGAGGAGGGCATACATTGCAATGGAGATAAAGAAAAGGTTAATAGCCGCCAATGACCACGAGGCAGCAGGGAGCTGAAACACTGAATGACCGCTGAATAGCTGTGAATGATCCTTCTTTATAAGAAAGTTGCTTACGTTGAGGAACCAGGGTTGAAAGTAGGTGATAATACTTCTGTTTTCCTCAATGGAAGTGACGGCAGGATGGGCTCCAGCAGCAGCTTGTAAGGCGAGCACTGCAAATGCACACTGTAAAATGCAGAAAGTGAGCAATATGTAAAGTAATATATTGCTGTGTTATTACACTGCTGAGTGGCAATATGGGGGCTCTTTGAAAGAGTGGAAAGGCCCTGCCGCTGTCCCTGATTCTCTGCTAATGTGCTGTCCTTATTGCTTACTAGCAAAGTATATAGCAAACATGGCTGGGAAGAACCTGGCAGCTACACACCAGGCCTATACAGCCGCAGAGTCCTGGTAACATACAACAATATGTTCATAACTGGTTTATAAATACACATGTACACCCTGAGCTCAACACACCTCTTTCCGTGCACCTGGGTGTGGGCGTGTGGCAGTAGATTGTGTTGGTGGTGCAGAGCTTGCTCGATGCCCCTGTTAGGGAGAATTCTCCAGAGTGGCTCATTTCCCTTACCTACTGAGTCCCTCAGAAGCTTTGCTGGATTTCTAGGATTTATTTTTTTCACCTGGTAAGAGTGTGAGCCTTTTTTCCCACTCTTACATGTGTTTTGCTGTGTGTGTTTAACATTTTTGTGCTCATAAACTGTGGAACCTCACCAACTCCATAGGCATCATCTTTTTACTGTGTGTCACACAGCACTTTTAGTGCAGTGACACAGGTTTGTCTTTTCAGACTTTGCACTTTAAACTACATTTTCTGGGGCTGACTACTGTCCCCCAGAACATCTAAAGTTGCCATTGACTTTACTAGTCTTTTTAAACTTTCAGACCCAGTACACCCTATCTTCCCATAGAGTACTGGAGGGGTTAATAGTTATCCCCTTTGTCTGATTCTCATGGAACATTATTTTGTTCCCCTTTCTATAAGATTTGGCTGGTGGCGGTGGTATCTACCATTTTCTTTCCACTGCGAGCTACGAAAATAGCCTCGGTATAGTTAGAGGCTATGGTGGTAGCCTCAAACTCTAAACCCGCTGGACCCCTTTTATTTTTATTTGGTTCCGGGTGGGTTTATTTGCCATTTCTTTTTGTAAAGGTCTTTCTTCTGTGTTTTACTCTGCGCGCCAAACCAGGTTTGGTTCCTTTGTTTGCCGTCCTTTGGCGGGCTTCTGCACAGAAGCCCTCCTTAGGCTCCTGAGTGTCTGGGTGGACAGGATGTGAGGGAGGGGTTTTAGGCCCCCTGCACAGGGTCTCCTTTGAGACCCATGTAACATTCTAGTTTGATTGGCTAGGTGACTGTCCTCCCAGGACAGCCACCCTGATGTGTGATTGACAGCCAGGCTGTGTGAATGGGGGAAAACCGCTTAAAAGCAGGTCTCTGGGACTAGGAAGGGAGAGTCGCGACTGGATCGAGAGAGCCAACGAGAAGCTGAAGGGAGACGACTGCTGCAACTACTGGACATTCCGGTGAAGCCCTGCTGCATGTCTGAATCGCCTGAAACTTCGACGGCAGAGGAGATCCTGCAAAGAGTCTTCTGCCCTTGAGCTTGGTGGGACCAACCAGCTCGCCAAACACCAAATGCCGGCCTCCCTCTCCCGGTCGAATTTGCTGTGCCTCGCTGCAGTGAACCGGATAGCCAGGGAGAAAGGGACCTGATTGTGTTTTAAGGAGTGCACCTTTTATTCCACATTTTGCTTTGCTGTTGGCTTCTTCCCTGGGCAGCGCAGGACCCTCCAGGCGTCCTCCTTCTCGTCACCTCGACTGAAGCTTCAGGAACCGTGACCCTGCAGGAACTGCCAGGAACAACTGCCTCAGCTACAGCATTCTTTTGTTTTTAAGGTACTGTGCAAATCCGGTTGTTCGTTCCGTCTGACCACAGTGAAAGTGTTTGAAATCTTTCGCCTCTCCGAAGGCTTGTCCTTCTCTTCTTCTGTGAATAGCTTTTCCTCCAACCAACTTAGTTTTGAACTCTTGGCAAAGATTTAACCGTGAACTACTCTGAACTGTGTGATCCTCTACAAAGACTCTGACCCATTAACATTGGCCCAGGCCTATTGATTTGAATCCTAGTTGTAGTAAGCCTTTTCTAGATTGCCCTGCCTATCACTTGTTGGTGTTGTTGATTTTGGATAGCCTTGTCTTTTCCTATGTTTATGGAGATGAATGAGCTATGTGCTTAGTTCAGGCTGGTTCACATGCAGGACAGTGATCTCAGAGGAAGAGTCATGCTCAGTGGTCCCATCTATGCGATTCTCAAACAAAGTTATCACATAAGGGCAAGGGGTGAACCCACTACTGGAGGCACTTGGTCCGAGTTTCTACTGAGAAGTAAAGCATGAGAGGGGCCATCGAGAGGGTCCTGATGGACCCTCGCTCCCACACACTTATCTGCACCCCCACCGGCCCATCCATCCCACCACCCCTCTATCAAAGGCGGTTCGCGCCAGTGGATGCGCGCTGTCAGGGGCGCGAAAGGCCAAGGTGCCAAACAACATGTACACTTCAAAAGGTATCCCACGCCAAGGGGCCATCGGTCACATGGCCTCCTCAGACCCCGTGTCTCCAGCCAGGCCTCCCCTTGAAGCAGGCCGCCCCCCTAATACCACGACATACATACGTCATTCACAAACACACCCCTGCTTCTAATACTTTATAAACCACTTCATATGTCTCATGAGAACATCTTTGTGCTTTGCAAGTCAATTCCCGAACGTGCTACCTGTCAACCACCGAGATCAACGCTAATCTGCTCGTCGTCGTGCTATCAGTGAAGTTCTGTGACCGCTTAGAGCAAACCCATCAGTGTGCTACCTGTGGCCATCCACCTATTCTCCTGCAACATACTGCTCTGCTTGCTGAATCCAAGTGTTTGTTGGTCAAGGTAAGGCCATGTTACCTTTGTCATATTTCGCTGATTTTGAAATTTCTATCTATTTGCGAGTAGAGTACACAATAGTGCTATGTTCATTGCTGTCATTGCTATTGACTTGAGTTTCCATTGCTATGCTATCAATAGATCTATTTATTTTCATCTGTGTCTATTGTCATCGAATTGCATCCTTCGTGGGTCCAGTCTATAATGTAAGCATGTTTCCTTCTCGTGCAAGACAGAACATCCAAGGGACGAGTCACATGTTCAGATTTTAGTCACATCGTTTATACATTTCTGCAATTATGCAAATACTAAGCCGCACATAATGAACTGGTATAGTTCCTGCGACCAAAACAACCTTGCATTGATCATTGTATGATTCATTTACTTTTGTATCAAATCTTTATTCATGAAGATTGTATAATAATGTCGATATTTACTTTTCAGATTTATCAACAATGCCTGCCTGTTCGATTAGCGGTTGCCCTCGAAGACCCATGCGAAATCTGAAGGCACTACAATGCATGTATTCCCGAAAACCGTTGATCGAATAAGAGAATGGGTCAGACATTGCGGATATCCACTGGATGAGCTGGAAAGTAGAGTCCAACAAGTCTTACAGGACAAGAGGGGTGATCGTTACCGCATCTGCAGCCGGCACTTTTCCTCGGACATGTACACAACATCTTGGGTAACAAAGAAGAATAAACGGCGAACGACACGGAAATTGATCGAAAACGCTATTCCCACTCTATTCGTCCACATTCCGCCACCGGTGAGTCAAGTGTCCGGATTTAGCTTTAGGCCTTGCGGTAGTGTGTAGGATTGCCAATGGATTAATTGATATTTCAGGTGTTCTATCCCGTGTAATACTTTCGAAATTGATATGAGTGTATAGCTTTTTGAATAATGACATTTATCAATATATTCTTTTTCGATTTCATAACCCACAAACGAAATGTATATATATGGGAACAGGGAACTGTGCTGTATTTAGCATTTTTCAACTATTCTGTCGCCTTACAATGCTATTTTTAATATTTGCATTTCATCGACGATCAATAATTTACCTTTACAAATTCTTCACTATCCCTTGAATCTGAAGCAAGAACATTCTACATCCTTGACGTTCTCGCAGTTATCAACCACTTCTAGCGCTTATCAGGTAATCTTACTAGGGTACTCTGCTACAGACTTGTTTTATGCAATTTCAAGTAATAGTTTTATTCTATCGTGTATTTATTTTACTGAATGTTTGGTTGGTGCTTCCCAATTGATATACACCTTAGTTATCGTCCTCTGGTGTTTGTTTTCATTCATAATTACTGTTATCCATACTAATGCAAGTACTGTCTTTCAGGGAGATGCTGAAGCGTCCACCATATTGACAACAGCCCTAGATGTTCTTCAGCAGCACGAGGTATGGATAATGACAGCTCCATCGACCGTGATCATCAGTACTGGAACACTTGTCGTTTGTTCTACACCATGTTTCAGTCGTGGTTAGCCATTTATATGTACCTGTGCTTTCGACCCCAAGTGTGTGTTATGTTTCCTATATTGTAATCCTTACTAATGCGAGTACTATGTTTCAGGCAGT
>PGSH02011155.1:0-22355 GCA_002915635.3 Ambystoma mexicanum | reverse complement strand
ATGCCTACAGGCCAAACCACTGGACGGATCTTTCACCAAATTTGCGGCAGGAGGAGGACCTTGGTCCCGAAAGCGTGCTTTTGTAAATTTGGTGCCAATCCGTCCAGTAGTTTTCTTTAAAACGACCAAAAGTATGTCTAAAAAAAATAGTGATATCTATGTCCGCTCCACGGTCACACTTCCCTGTTCACTCCGCGGACAAGATACCGATTGGCTAAGGGGCTGGCGTCATGACCGCGGACACGTAACATGTCCCCTGATTGGCTGGAGTGAGGTATGATGTGCGTCAGATTGTTTGGATGCACCCGACATCTTGGATCTGCCGACAGCGCGGCGGCGACCAGAGGCGAAATGCTGTTCCTCAAACTGTTTTGTTGTGTCAGAGTGTGTGTTCAGAGAGTAAGAGATGGGTGAAATACTGTATTTGTTTAGGCGGCAGGTGCTAATGATGTATTCGCCATGCCCGCCCTGTTCGGATGTTTGTAATTACTTAAAATGAGGGCTCTATAAGGATAGTACTTCCATCCGTGCTCTGCGCAGGCAACGTGAAAGTGTTCTAAGGACACGCATGGTGTTAGCGAATATTAAAATTGAGTACATGCCATAGTTAACATTTTTGTTTCTATGGGTGTGCTCCTGACTTATACAGCGCCATGGGTGTGATATGCTGCAGTGGTTGTGGCCAGGGCCTAGAGTCTTGGGTGCATGGCCGTAGGCCATACTCCCAAGACTCTAGGCCCTGGCCACAACCACTGCAGCATATCACAGCAATAGATACACCTGTAGTATCGCATATTGATCAGGTGGTTGTGGGGGGAGCTTAGAGTCATGGGTGCATGGCCAAAGGCCAAAGGCATGCACCCAAGAGCTAAGTTATAAGCACTGCAGTTATAAGGCACCATGGGTTCTATATAGTGCGGTGGTTGTGGGCAGGACGTAGAGTTTTGGGTGCATGGCTGCAGGCCGTAGGCCATACACCCAAGACTCTAGGCCCTGCCCACAACCACTGCAGCATATCACATTCATACATCACACCCATACAATCGAATATCTATCTGGTAGGTGTGGGCAGGGCTTAGAGTCCTGGGATGCAAATTGAGTATATGCTGCAGTTACAATGTTTCATTCTATGGGTGTGCTAATGATTTATAAGCCACCATGGGTGTGATATGCTGCAGCGGTTGTGGCTGGGACTACAGTCTTGGGTGCATGGGCGTAGGCCTACTCCCAAGACTCTAGGCCTGGCCACAACCACCACAGCATATCACAGCAATAGATACACCCGTAGTATCGCATATCGATAAAGTGGTTGTGGGGAGGGCCTAGTGTCTTGGAAGTATGGCCTACGGCCTACGGCCATGCCGAAGAACAAAGTTATGAGCTCTGGAGTTATAAGCCACATGGGTTTAATATACTGCATGCCATACATTCAAATATCTACAGCCATACACTCAAGACTCTAGGCCCTGGCCACAACCACTGTAGCATATCACAGCTATAGATACACATGTAGTATCGAACATCGATCAGGTGGTTGTGGGAGGGCCTGAGTTGGGATGGCAGAAAGCCATGCACCCAAGCCACATTTATATGTAGTCAACTTACAAGTCACAATGGGTGTGATATGCTGTGGGGGTTTTGGCCAGGACCCCACAAAGTTATAAGCACTAAAGTTATAAGCCAACATGGGTTTCATATACTGCACGCCTATAGATTCTATTATCTATGGCCATACACCCAAGACTCTAGGCCCTGGCTACTTCCACCGCAGCATATCATGGCTATAGATACACCCGTAGTATCGAACATCGATCAGGTAGTTGTGGGGAGGGCCTAGAGTCTTGGATGCATGGCCAAAGGCCATGCACCCAAGACCAAAGTTATAAGCAGTGAAGTTATAAGCCACCATGGTTTTCATATGCTGCGATGGTTGTGGGTAGGACCTACAGTCTTGGTTGCATGGCCGCAGGGTGTAGGTCGTAGGTTATACATCCAAGACTCTAGGCCCTGCCTACAGCCACTGCATCATATTACTGCCATAGATCAGACATATAGATTTGAATATGTATGCAATGTGTGAAATTATACTTACTGTTTACTTCGTTGAGATTCAATATATTTCTTACATGACTCTAGTACTTGGAGGAAATATCCTTTTTCTATTTCTGTGATAAAAGAAAAGATCATGTTAGTGTTTGCATTTTATAAAGACTTATTACATTGTATAATAGATATTTTAGCTTTTTTATACCCTCATATTTAATTTGCAAACCAGTGTACTGTGCATTTTGCTCAGTTTCTGTGTTTATTTATGAAATCATTGGGTCTGGGGGAAAAGAAATCCTTGTAGGATTAAAAAATAACTTTTTTTGCTATGCTAGAAACTATTTCTTTGTTCCTTTGAGTTTGCACTTGTTGTTTCTGATTAATGTTATGTATGTTGGCTTGTTGCAGACTTTTTAAACAGTTAGATACCTGTTGGCGTATTCTAACTGTGCATTTGTTGTTATGAATCTGTGGTATTCATTTATCTGTGATGTTGTTATACAATCTTGGACAGCTAGATACCTGTTGGCGTATTCTAACTGTTTATACTCTCTTACTTGAATTTTTGTTAATATTGAAGTACACATTAGTTATTAAATGTTGGCTTTAAGAAGATTAAATACGTGTTTGTAAGATTTGCTGGTAATCTCTGCTTTAAAGTAATGCTACTATCATTACATTCGAACCATCCACATTTCTTTTTAATATATGCAGTGTAGTGACCTGCATTGGTTGTGGCTCCTGCGTGGTAGATTATACCTATTGTTGTGAAGGTTTTCTTACCAAGTGACACTTGACTGTATGTGAATCCAGTCAGCTTGCAGTTGTTTTTGGTACCCTCTGTATTGTGAATGTAGAAGCAGTACTATTATGTAGTTACTATGTGTTTCCATCAGTAAGGTGGAGCGATTATCTGAATTGTAGATAGTACATAATCTGCCATGGTTTGCATTTTGTAAAAGTTGCTGAAATGGAATGGATTCACAATTAGGTATGGATACATACACAAATCGCTCATTTGGGATTTGTTCCTGTGTCACATTGTTACAGAGAGTCCATGTATATTTCCACATGTATGAAATCTGGAAGATTTCATTTATTGGTATGTTTTTGTTTTCGAGTACTTGTAGTTAGTACATTAGAAATTCTTGTGGATCTTCTTGTGAGTTTATAGTGAATCTCACCATTCCAGCACAGTAGTCCAATTCTTGTCTTATTCCGTGAACACTATACGTGTTGTCAGGATTGTTTGTTGCGTTTCTATGAAGGACTAACATTTGCAAACACAATTGGTCTGTACTGTGTAAGTAAATGTTGTTAACAATTGGTGGCAATTGAAATAGAATATTCATTGCTACATTTGCGTAGCAACTTACACCAGTTTCATTTGAAAATTTGAATGGTCCAGATAGTTCTGTCTCCGAGTGATTCTTTCGGAGTTTCTGTTCCTTCTTTGAAGAAGTACCTGATTTCCCTAATAGGTTCTTCTTTGCTTGTGGTAATTGATGAAGTATTATCTTCTTTTGTTTTCTTTGAAGGATTTGAAGTGAGATTCTGTTGCATTTCTGTTTGAATTAGTTTTCTTTTACAACGTGTTCCTTTTTCTGGAACAGGATATGATTTCAGATGGGGGGTGTACAGTGATCGCAGTCTATTGTAATCTAAAATGCAAGGAATATCAGCGTTCACTTTTACTTGCATCAAAGTTGATTAGTAATAGACCATCAAGTGTACGTAAGCGTGATAGTGCTACGTAGCTCATGCCTTCTATCAATGCTTTGTCTAGGGTAAGACCTTGGGAATTATGAATGGTGACTGCATATGCAAGAGTTAGAGAAAATTGTTCTCTACGTACATACATGTCTTTGAAGAGAAGGAATCGAGCTGTTGAGCGCCCTATCCTTTTTACTTCTGAAAGTTTGTCAAAGCGAATATTGACAAACTGAATGTTGTTGTCACGTGGGTATGTTTGAAAGTCAACAACTGTACCCAGTGCCCCATTAACTAGCCCTTGCTCCACGTCAAGGTTATGTTTAAGCATTACTCTACAATTTAAGGATAATTTTAATATTTTTTCCAACCCAGCTGAGTTGGAGATTGAATTTTCTAAGGTATTTAGTCTTGTTGTGGCTTGTTGACACATGGGTAGTGTCATACCATGTACGTCCAGTTTGTCTGTGGAGCAAATTTCAATTATTGGTTGCATTTCTTTTTTTAACATTGTTTCATTGAATTTGAAACAGCTTGCAAGAGTTGGCATTAAGGCCATACAATTGACATTTTTGTGCGCTAATTGTTCCATAACATCAGTAGCACATGCGTTATCGCCATAAAGTGCATGAATGTGCCGGTTTTTCAATATTGCTTGTGCTTCTTGAGATAGTACACCAATTCTAATACTTTTTAAAATGTTGGCGTAAGTGAGGTCTGCAGATTGACGCATGTTTTCTGTTAATTCTCTGTATTGGAAATGTTGCCAAAGGTTGACATTTCCTATGCTGCCAACAGTTTTACGGCAGAGTTTGTGTCCTAAGGTTTTAAAAATAGGTTCACCTTTCACTGGTGTCAATTGTAGAAGATCTCCGAAAACGATAATGTGTTTCCCTGCAAAGAGTTCTTCGTAGTTTGTTTTAAGTACTTCTTGCAATCTGAGGTGAATCAAAGCCAACATTAGGTTGGAGACCATGCTCACTTCATCTATTAGTAGCATTTTCATTTGTTTTAATACTCTGCGTAGTTCCATTGCAGCTTCTGCAGAAAGTTTGTAATAGTCTAATTTGTTTTGGTGTTCTACTGGAAGGAGTAGTAATCGGTGTAAAGTGATACCGCCTATGTTGTAGGCAGCTAAACCTGTGGGGGCAGTTACAACAGCTGACAGTTTGTTGTTTGTCAATTGTTGAAGGAACTTGCTGATGATTTTGATTAAGAATGTTTTCCCTGAACCAGCTTCACCACTGACGTACAGCAGTATAGGTTTGTAATTTTGGCAGGTACATTCTTTATTTTCGTGTTGTACACCATGTGCAATTTCTTTTGTTACTTCTTCAAAAATGGTGTGCTGATCTTTGTTAAGTTTTGATTGTAGTACAGTTAAGTCTTCTATAGTTCTTCATAGTGACACATGGTATTTTCCACTTCTGTCATAGCTAATTCTGCCTCATTTGCTATTAGTGGCTGTCCTAGTGGTTCTTGACTTCCTGTTACAGAAGGTTGACTACTGTCGGAAGTGTCCCTATCTAGTTGGGCCTGGAGTTCTGCTTCGTGTTGCTGTTCATTGTGCAACATTGTTTTTACACTGCGTAAAGTTCACATCAGTGATAGCACTTTCATTTGCTTTGAAAGCGTCTTCATAGCAGTCCTAGTTATCTAGTATCTCTTCCTCTTTTCTCCATGGTTTAAGAAGTTGTAGCAGGGACATGTAATATAGTTCTTTCTGTTGAGGAGTTTTTAATGACAATTTCACATGATTAATTAAGCTTCGATTGGTAATTTTCACTAAGCTGCCTTCACAATCTTTCACTCTATAGCTACCTTTGCTTTCATCAAGTTTTATATTATTTTTGTTTGCAAAGTTTTGGGCGATGTGGTATAGACACATGTTTTCCAAAGTGGTACTCCTGTTCGGGTAGTATGTGTCTAGTAAATTGTTTTTTAAAATGTCTTGGCTGTTGGGATAATTTTTAGCAATTTATTCTATGTCCTCATATGATTTGAGAACTCTTTTTCTAGATTTAGCAGGAACAAGATTTAGCCATACTATATTGTTAGATTTTCCGTACAAAGCAGTACCGGTTAAATGATCTGCAGCTTCATAGGTGCAACATTCTCTATGGGAGAGCATTTTTATGCCTAAGCTGTACAATTTTTGAGATAGTGTTTTGTCTAATGAAAGGTCATTCCAGAGGTCTTGAAGCTTTGTTTTTTCTGCTTTTGTTAAGTAGGCTGTAACATATAGTACAACTGCAGTGGAATTGTCTGCAATGTACTGCACATCTCTGTTTGCATTCCATAAGAGGACAATGATTACACTGTAATCATTGATATATTTTGATTCTTCTGTTCTTTTTATGTAATACGTGTTCTTAGGTGATTTACCTTTAACACTATGTAGAACTGAAGACATGAAGTTGTTCACTTCACCAGTTTCTGTAACGGGTCTAGGGAAACCAAAGCGGCATTTGGTGTAGTATTTCCCTTTGCTTTTGTATTTGCGATGACAATATTCCCACATTTGTGTCTTTGAAATTGTACAATTTGTCCATGAAGGTCACTATGTGTCCTTTGTGAAGGGATTTCACAAGTGACATATTTTTGGATGAACTGCAAAACAGTGGCATCACTTTCCTCACCAAATTTAGGTGCACCTTTGATCCACAAAAGGAGTGAATATGTGGTGCTCCTGTGGCTTGATATTCTTTTCTCCAAAAGAAGTGTTGCACTTCTCTGAGGGGAGGAACAGTTTTATTACAAATAAAGTGTAGCATAGCAATGAAACAATGGTGGAAATATCTTCAAACATTAACAGGATCTAGAGAGCAAAGTTCTCCAGGTGTTAGCATATATATGTTGGTTTTGTTGTTGTTTGATTTGCGTAGGAAATCATATAAATCTTCCGATGCATATTCTGCAGAACTTAATGTAACAAACCAAGTGGGTGGTCCAAGGTTTCAACGTACATCTCCGTTCCGTCGAAATCAGTATTCTTTTGTACCACGCATGTTTGCAAACAGATTTGTTATACTTGATTGTAAAACCTCATCTTTCTCTTGCACTTTTTGTATTAATTGCGTAGCTGACATATTTTGAAAGTGCGTTTCAGATTTCAATATGTGTGCAACTCCGTAACATTGGGTTGCTAGTTCACTTTCAAAGAGTAGGTGGAATATGTATTCCACATTTTGTCTAAATCTGGGATCTTCAGAATACATTAGTAATGAGCGGTATTCTGATGCTGTTATCTGAGTGGGTCTATCATCGTATTTTCCTCCTTTGCCAGTAGGAAATAGCAGTGGAAAAGCATGTGCTTCTATACTTTTTTCCCATATGCTCATTGGTGACCCTTTGGTTTGTTGCATTTGGTAAGATTCTAGTGTATGATCTATGCTCTCATTAGAGTGCAATGGATGAATTGTGTAATGGTCCAAAAGAGTGGATACTGCAGCAGGATCCAGAAGTTCAAATTGACCAGTTTCTGATGACTCTTGAATTATTTCAGTTGTTTCCCTTAAGCTTTCTTCAATATTTATTTCTTTGTAGTATTCATTATTGTCTTTCAGATATTGCAAGGCTTGTCTAACTTTATGTAAATTCACGAGTTGTTGCCATTTATTTTTCTTTTGTTGGTACACCATTTACTAAGACAATTAAAGAATGCTCTATTGGATGTTGCACTCCTAGAGTGTGCACATCTTCTGTCAGATCTAATGGCAAATAAACTACTTTGCCACAAATGCCTTTCACCAATTCAGAGGGGGGAATTTTGCTGTTTTTGGTTGAAGGCATATTATTGCTTGAAATGGGTGAACTGTTTGAATTATGATGCTCTCATACAAATTGAGTTGTTGCAGGGGTTTTGGTAGTGGGGATAATTCCAATTTATTTGTGATAGCACATGAAGGAGTTTGGTTGTTCCAGTTTTGTAGTGCAGTAACTGCAACATATTAGGGTTCACTTATTTGGTATTTGTTTTCTGCTAAAAGGTAGAGAGCTAATTCAAACCATTTGGAATCTTCATTGTCTTCTATTTTGTATGTTATGTCTATAGTTTTTGTGTCCCTTTTGTAAAACGTTCTGCAGGCAACACACACACATGGTTTGGTACTTCAGCCGATGTACTTTTAAATTTTAGTATTTCTTTTTTGTATGCGTGTAATAGAAGGTTGTTATGTGCAGAATTGTTGCTAGTCTGTTCTAAAACTATTGCATTTTGTAAGTGGCTTTCACTTCCAAAATATTTTCTCTGGATACGGTCGATTTCTTCTTGTATGTACTTGGGTGTGCCATGCAGAAGAGTGTTATTTAAATTGTCTAATTCTAGAGCTGGATTTGTAGCATAGTACAGTTTATACACTAGATTTCTTACATTTGAATGATGTGTTGATATCATTTTGATATCATGGAAGGTGCTTTTGCAAATAGGTCCTGAAATGCAGGCTAATGAATGTCCTTGTAGTCCTGTGTATTTGAGCACTGGACAGGTATCCATATTTTGCAGCACTTTCATTTTGATTTTGTCTTTACCTTTCACATACTGATTGAGGAACTGACGTAAAGATTTGAAAGATTTGTTAGGAATGTTACACATTGACGTGCACAGCCATTTGTATACTGGACGGTCTGGTTCAGTCGAATGAAGAGGTAATTCTGAGTTTTCAGGGGATACTTTTGTAAGCAGTGTTTCTTGTTCCATAATGGTATTATTGAATTTTTCATACCCTCGTCCACTGCTATGGATGCAGTTGTGTTTGTTTGATTTTGTTTGTATGCTTCTTCATTAAAATATGGTTCTGTGGTCGTTGTGTGACTCCATTCACCTCCACAAATATTTAAGAAGTTATTTTTGTTGACATTCCATTTATTGAGAAGTTTCTTTTGTAGTTTAGTACTTAGTTTTGTTAGTGGTTTCATCCTATTTAACACTAAAATAAATAACTTCCTTTTGAAAAGTATTGCACTGTCTACGAGAGCTTGTAGGATTCATTTTCTACGGTAGGTTTTAAGGGTTGAAGATGATTTTGCTCTTCTTCTTATTAGATTCTGAAGGACTCTGTGGCAGAAACTTTTGCTAAAATACTTTTTTACTATGGGTTCTTGTTAGTATATCAGGATTTATAGGAGCATTGTTAGCAGTACTGGTAGCCAAATTCTTTTAAAAAAATGTTCTGTTTTGTGCCACATTTTGATATGGAGCCAAAGTTTCTGTAGTTGAAGCTTCCTTTGTTTCCCTAAATGACTGTATTAAATGTTTTGTGTCAACGTTCTGTACAAACTCTGCTAGAGATGGATGCTTACTTTGGAAACTTTTATTTTCATTTGCTCTATTTCTGCATTCCTTTCTACAGACTTGGTTTTTGGTAGGCATTCTTTGGGGTCTGTTGAAAAAAAAGAAGGCATGGTTTGGTCTGTTTTACAATGTATGTGTGCTGTGTGCCTGCGTGTATGAGTTTGATGGGGAAAGCTGTTTGTGGTGGTGTCTGAATGTGCATTGGGCAGTTACAATGAGTTGGGAAGGCTATTTTTCTGTTTGTATATTACTACACTGTGCTTCAGATGAGAGTAGAAAGTGAGCTACTGGTGAGGAGAAGGATTAATAGTAAACGTGATGGTACAAAATTATTACAGCTATTTGTTTTGTAGTACTAACATTCTAAGGCTTCTGTATGATATTTGTGTTCCAAAAACACAGGCATTTGTGTGCCATTCTGCCTGTTATTCTTTGTTTAATAAATGGGGATTTGTGGCAGAATGGTTCAGAAATCAAAGTTTTTTTGGTGTGCAAATTACATAAATAACGCTCACTGTCTTTTTTTAACAGTAAGAATATAAAGATAGTACGGTACTTTACTTTTTTTGTGGAATCACCAGGTTTCTTCGGATATGTTGTTTGCAGTGTAGATGCTGTTGATTTTCAGTAGAGTAGTCTTCACCGCAATTGCAAAAAGAAGAAGTTAGTATCTTTGTGTGTTTAAAGCAGTGATGTTAATGTACACGTTCATTTTGCATCTTTCGTCTGAGTATTCTCGTTTGATATCTCAACACAGTGTATGTTTGCATTTCATTTCACTATGTGCAGCATTTATATGTTATTTGCAGTATGTTAGTTTAACCTGCTTTGCAAATGAGTAACATTTTCAGTTCATGAAATTGCCTTGTTTTTTTCAAGCTGTGTTGTCCATAGCAGAGAGGTTTGGAAGTGATAGGTCATTATAATAGATGGGAAAAATGTGAATACTTTCATATTATAAGTCGAAATGCGAAAAATCGGGAGCACCTCAGAGGGAGATGTCACCAGAGCAATCGGGAGTGTTTATTTTTCTCATACGATCGCATTGGAAGTAGCATTAATTTAGGCAGAAGACAGTAAAAAAATGTGACATTTTCTAATGGAAAATCGAGTTTCACGCTTAAATCGGGAGGGTTGGTAGGTATGTATAGGTTATGCGGGAGACAGTAAGAAGTAGTGTGTTTTCTCAATGAAAAATTGGAAGTCTTGCACTTAAAGCAGGAGCGTCTGTATGCATTGGCTATGCAGATTTAGTGGCATTCATTTGTTTAAATGGAATCTTAAGAGTTGTACATGTTCTCTGAATAAAATATGCACACCTGTACTTTGTACTCATGCATTTGTGTATGCATAGAGCTGTAAGTAGAAGTCCGCAACACTTGCACAGTAGTTTATGAAGTAGATGCTTTGCTATGATATGCGACTTATATTCAGAGTGATCAACAGTACAGGTAGGGCGTGCCACATACGGGTTCTACAGCAAATCTAGCATGGAAAGGGGACTGTAGGCATCAGCCAATCAGATGATGACATTGTTGATTTGTGTCGAAAGAGTGTGTGTGTAGTGAAGATGGCAGAGATGGAGACAGTCAGGGTGTTGGTGCTCGGAGATATATTTGTCCATGGTTTACAGCACTATTCCGAAAGAAGGCATGTGGCAAACAATTTTGAGAGAGAGAAAGATGCAGGGTGGGCCTTACTTAGATAGGTAGCAGTTCTTCTGGTGCTCCCTGACCGTAGTCTCGTAAGCACTTCGAAGACTCTCCCCCCTGCAGAGTACTGCGTCGCAGTACATACACAATATTGTGAACCTCGAAAGGTATGGGTCAACAGTATCGTGAATGGCCTGTGAGGCAGCTGGAGGGATGCGCTCCCCCACAGGAGTGTCTCTTGTGGTGAGAGGATCAGACACGGAGGATGCTGCGGAGGAACTCAACCTACTGTCCGCACTGTGGAACGAAGTTAGGTGTCGCTTCATGGTTGTCGTACCAAAGCTGTACGCACCAGGTCTCCCACAACTCAGCACCAATTTGTACTGGTTACACATGACCTGGTTTGCACGTGCGTTTGGTACGTTTCCAAAAACGGTAAACAACCGCCACACCCACAACTCCCGACGAGTGCTGGTAGTACGGAGTTCCTCCACCTCATTCTCTTCATCCTCTTCTTCCTCGCTCTATACATCCTCACGCGTATTTCCCTCTGCAGGCCCTTGGGGAGGTCGTGGCAGTACAGGGTTTGTGGGTGGTGCTGAGGCTGATGAAGCAACAGCAGCCATGGATGCCATTAGGGTTGGTCAGATAATCTTCGCTACAGCAGTAAAGGCAGCAAAACTCAATCTGCTATAGCCAGAAGTACAATGAAGATGAGCTTGGGGGAGTGGCCTTTTATAGAGATGGAGGGGTGCGCATCGTGATCATATCGATCACTCAAAAGTGTTGAAAAAGTTCTAAACAATGTGTAGAAAGCTAGGGCCATTGTATGGGACATGTGAAATGGTGATTTTGTATTGTAAAATAATTTGTAATGTCTACATAAGATCTTTTGAAATGTTGCCGAAGCAGACAAAGTGTGCAAATTAGGATACACGCTCAGCGTGGGTGCGGTCACATGATGACATCATAAACACATCCGCGGAGGAAATGAGTGCCCCCAGGACACCAATGCAGAGTAATGGTCGTGCACATGCGCGCGGGTGTTCTATGGACAGTGTTCGGGTCCTGAAACTAATTAAAAGTGCAACACAAGTGAGGTGGACAGTTGCGGATAGGCGCGCTGTTCGCAAGTCTTACGGGTATGATGCGCATGTGCGTAGATGTTCTGCTGACTGTACTGCCAGGTACATTGTCCTTAGGTCACCTCCATTTTGTTTGACTAGGGACATGCCGGCCACCGTGCCTGTTCTACGGACAGTTCCATCTTGGCTGCGGACGTTACGGACAGGTATAGTGCCCTTAGGACACTCCCATTTTGTTCATTTTTATATCCCGGACACCTGGTGTGTTCCAAGAACAGTTTCATATTGGTTGTGAACAGTATGGAGAGGTATAATGTCCTTAGGATGCCCCCATACTGTTGATTTACGGACATCTTGGACAGCTGGTGTTTTCCGACAACAGTTCCATCTTGATTGCGTATGGTACGGGTAGGTGTATTGTTCTTAGAATATCCATATTTAATTGATTACGGACAGGCAGAACAGGCACGCTGTCCGCTGACATTTTAACTCTTTTTAAAAATAAATTCGATCCAAACCACTCCACTAAAAGTAATGTACCATTTTTTTATTAAACGGATAAACATCAATCAAGAGACAGAGAGGGGGAAGCAGACACTGAAACAAATATAGGAGATTTAGGGTTTTGCACAGGCTGGTTGTGAGGGGATGAAGGGATGGAAGTTTTGTCTAAACGTTTATATTGTTCTTGAGAGTTTGGGGATAGTACACTAGGAAATGGAGAAGGGGGACAGGTACAGGTGGGACAGTGATATCTGATTTTTCCTTTCACGAATTACTCCACAAATTGCCTTAGCCCATTAAAATTCTCCTTTAGCATGTCCACTTTGCCTTCTATTCATTTCAGGGTGTCTTCCACTGTGTCCTTTGGTGGACTTTCTTCATTTTTTAACTGGTCTATTAAAAATACATATATATGTTAAATGCCCATAACATACTGACTATTAATTTGCTTATGCAGAGAAGTGTGTACCATTATTATCGCTATCTTCCGACATTTCACCATGTGGAAAATTCTCCTCCAGCCACTCCAAAGTACTGCACATTTCTGTGTCAAAACAACCGAAATACATTATTTGTTCTGCGGCTCATACAAAAAGTATACACACATGTAAGAAAAATGAAGTTCACTTACTCCTTTCTTGTAATTTGTCTTTGTTGTGTTATGTTCGTCTACTGTCGCTCCTAGCTGCACAGTTTCTGTGAGGTAATTACGTTAGAGGCATATCTTTTTTTGTTATGGTATAATCCATTTTATTCTTCATGGTAATTAACTGAATGGGTAATGTGTGAGACGTGTAGGTTCGAATGGTTACTTATTACTACTTATAATATGTTTATGTGCTCCTTTTTAAACTTGTGCATTTTTCATATGGCATAATAGAACAATTTCAGATACCCCCTGACTGTTTGGGTAGTGTTGATCTCGTCCGTGCCTGTCCGCAGACAGGCGCCCAGTCCGTGCCCTTCAAATATCATTAGCGAGTTGGTTCAGTATGTTCTATGTTACATGTATATAAAGTAAGGGAATTATAGTACACATCTCCCAAATTCACATGCTGAAAGTGTATATTCAATAAAAGAACTTTGTTAAAGGGATGTTGTGATTAAGTTGCCCTACTAAAAAACTATGAAATTCACTAAAAAAACTTTGTTAAAGGGACGTTATGGTTAAGTTGCGCTAATAAAAACCTGTGAAATTCACACAAAAAAAATGTATAAATGGGACATTATGGTTCGAAGTAAAACTGAAAACCCCCTGAAATTCGCCATTTATGGTAGGCTAAGGAACCATAACTCCCCCCACCACTGTGCACTGCTAACACTAACACCCAGGACATCACTGATGACATCACATGTGCATTTAGTTTTCATGCACAGCCTCCACAAGGGATTGTCATTATAATGTTGGCAGAAAGGTATCAGAGATCATTTAAGAACTATCATATGCTGAATTGTTCATTAAGCAATGCATTGATATAAATACCATTGCATTACTAACTTCTTTCAGTACATGAACAAACTCATGAAGAAACGTAGGCATTGTCTGCAGCATGCGCCATAGAGGTCCAATATTCAAAATCTTCCCATGTTGGATAGTAAAATGATGAATGCTTTATTTCAAAATGTTGCATATGTGAAACATAAGTACCTACCAATGCTTCACTTACTGCATAATTGTACTACTACACACAAAACATAAAAGACCACAATGCATAGAAATCAAAGCATATGGAGGGAAAGTAAAGTAAGCAAAAAAACTGCAGTATTACCAGAAAGTGTTCATAACCTAATTAACTTCATGCACAGAGACGATTCTTGTATTTCAGGATTCCTTCTTCTCCTATGTATATGTATCATATGATGTGACTGTACCCTAAGGAGAGTAGTCTAACAACATATGAGCATATGAGAAGGGTAAGGTCTTCACATATAGTACTTTTTACTTTTTTAATTTGTGCCTGACAATGAAGAAAGCCACCTGGCCTAGATATGTCAGTGAACAAAAAAAGAGGGAGCCAGACATGTGATGTCATCAGTGATGTCATCAATGACATTTGTGATGTTATATTTGATGTCCTGGGTGTTAGTGTTAGCAGTGCACGGTGGTGGGGGGAGTTATGGTTGCTTAGCCTACCATAACTGGCGAATTTCAGGGGTTTTTCGGTTTTACTTTGAACCATAATGTCCCGTTTATAAAGTTTTTTTTGAATTTCACAGATTTTTAGTAGTGCACCTTAACCATAACGTCCCTTTCACAAAGTTTTTGTTAGTGAATATATATACATTTTATATATTCACTAAAAAAACTTTGTTAAAGGGACGATATGGTTAAGTTGTGCTACTAAAAACCTGTGAATTTCAGTAAAACAACTTTGTTAAAGGGAAGTTATAGTTCCAAGTAAAACCGAAAACCCCCTGAAATTCGCCAGTTATGGTAAGCTAAGCAACCATAACTCGCGCTACCACCTTGCATTGCTAAGACTAACACCCAGGACATCAAAGATGACATCACAAATGTAATTGATGACATCACTGATGGAACCATAACGACCCTTTAACACATTTTTTTTACTGAATTTCATAGATTTTTAGTAGCGCAACTTAACCATAATGTCCCTTTAACAATGTTTTTTTTTATTGAATTTCATAGGTTTTTAGTAGCGCAACTTAACTATAACCTCCCTTTTGCAAAGTTTTTTTTACTGAATACACATATACATAGTATGAATTTGATAGTTGTGTACTAGGATTCCCTTACTTTACATACATGTAACACAGAACATGCCAAACCCCCCGCTAGTGATTTTGATGTCCGCAGACTGTGCGTATGTCCGTGGACAGACGCAGACAACAGCAACACTACCCAAAAATTTAGGGGGTATCTTAGATTGTTCTGTCATGCCATATAAACACTGAACAAGTTCAATAAACACATTGGCCCTCATTCCGAAGTTGGTGCTAGTCATGGCTCTATTAGCGCCAAGACTAGCACCAATACCGGTACCGCCACCAACATGGTGGTATGGGGACCTACCGGTCCATTCTGCCCTTTGCGGGACTGGTAAGTCCCCATTCGAAATGCCATTCCCCATTCCCATTTGAGCCCCCATAGGTAACCCGCAAAGGGACCTGGTAGTAGGGAGCAAAGGGATTACCGGCACCGGTGTCATTACTGGTGCCCGGTAGCCCTTTGCACGCAGGTCGTAATGACCCCCATTATATGTAATAATAAATAAAAAGTGGAACCTATATATGTAACACATCAACCATCCATTTAAATACTGTATGTACTAAAATGGAATATACCAAAAGAAAAAACATATGCTTCCAAAATAAATACCTCACAGAAACCACCCAGCTAGGAGCAACAACAGACCTACACAACAGTAAGAACACAACTTACCAGAAACTAGTAAGTAAACTTAATTTTTCTTATATATTTCTAAACTTTCTGTATGTGGTATACTGAAAGTAATATATATTTTTATTACACAGAATTGTCCAGTATGTTGTAATGGCTCGAGGAAAATTTCCCACATGAGGAAATGTCTGAAGACAGTGATACTAATGGTGGACACTTCTCTATATAAGCAAATTAATAATCATTACTTTATGTGTACTTAACATATATATTTTCTTTTAACAGACCATACAAACATTGAAAATAATACACCAAAAGAGACATTAGAAAATACTCTGCAGCGCATGGAACAAAAAATGGACATGCTTATGGAAAATGTCAATCTTTTGAAACATTTTGTGGAGGACCACATAAAAGAAAAAATTAAATATCATTGTCCCACATGCACCTGTTCCCCCTCTCCATGTCCCAGTCAACTATCCCCAAACCCTCAACACCAAGAAAAACGTTTTGATGAGACTTCCATCCCTTCATCCCCTCCCATCCATCCTCTCCAAACCCCTAATTCCCCTGTGTTTGTGTCAGTTTCTGCTTCCCTGTCTCTTTCATAAATTTTATATCTGTATATAATGAAAAAAAATGTGTGTTTTAATTCAGTCCTTTGTGTCTTATTTTCTTTAAAAAGGCAGTTAAGGTGACTGCAGACAGCGCGCCTTTCCGGGATGTCTGTAATGAGCAAAATGGGTGTGTCCTAAGGACACTATACCTGTCCTTACTGTCTGCAAGCAAGATGGAACTGTTCTTAGAACACGCTCGGCGTCCAGAATGTCCATAATTAACCAAAATGGGGGTGTCCTAAGGAAACTATACCTGTCCGTAGAACAGTTTATGGTCATAAAACCGAAAACAAAAATCTCAAAAAAAAAAATCTCGAAAAAAAAGGCCGAAAAAATAAAAGTCGCATTTTTTTATTACGTTTTTTATTAGAAATGGGGGGTTCCCCCATCCTCCTTTTTTAAATATTTTTTTTAACCATTTTTTTTAATCCTGGACCCCAAAATAAATATATAATAAAAAAAGAGAAATTTGACCTGTCCGTAACTATCCGTCTCACTTGTGTCACACTTTTAATTAGTTTGAGGACCCAAACACTGTCCCTAGAACACCTGTGCCCATGCGCACGAACATTCCTGTGCATTTAGTGTCACCTGCGGACACCCGTTCCCTTCGTGGACGTGTTTGCGACGTCCTCATGTGACCACACCCAAGCTGAGCGTGTGTCCTGATTTGCGGAAACTGTCCGGGTCCCTGAACATTTTAAAAGTACTTTTGCAGACAATCCAAAGTATTTTACAGTAAACATTCACCATTGCACATGTCCCAGACAATGACCCTGGCTTTCTACATGCTTTTTGGAACTTCTGAGCCTTTTTGGGGTGTTCGATCTGTCCGCGGAGCGTGCACCTGCACACCGATAAAAGGCCACACCCCAGAGCTGATCTTCATTGTGCTTCTGGCTATTGCAGATTGACTTTTTCTGTCTATGCTGCTCTTGCTGAGATTATCTCATCAACCCTGATGGCATCCATGGCTGCTGCTGCTCCAGCTGGTGCTAAATCTGCCTCAGCACCACCCCCAACTCCTCCACCACTACCACCTCCCCAAGGGCCTGCAGAGGGGAACAGGTGTGAGGATGTAGAGGAGGAGGATGAAGAGGATGAAGAGGATGAAGAGGATGAAAAGGATGAAGAGGATGAAGTAGTGGAAGTCCCTACTACCAGCACTCTCCGTGAGTCTTGGGTGTGGCGGTTGTTTACATTCATGGTGACGTACCAAGAGCACATGCGAACAAGGTCACCTGCAACCAGTGCAAAATGGCGCTGAGTCATGGGAGGCCTGGTTCATACAGCTTTGGTACGACATCCATGAAGCGACCCTAAGGTTGTTCCACAATGGGGCCATTCGCAAGGTTGTACCTTGTGATCAACGTAGTAGGTTTTGTTCCTCTACCACATCCTCTGTTTCCGCTCGTGTCACCACAAGAGACAATCCTGTGGGAGAGCGCATCCCTCCAGCTGCCTCACAGGCCATCCACGATGCTGTTGACCCTTACCTTTTGAGGGTCACAATATTGTGTATGTACTACGATGCAGTACTCTGCAGGGGAGAGAATCTTCTAAGTGCTTTCGAGACTGCGGTCAAGGAGCACCAGAAGGTGTGCTAACTACCTAAATAAGGCCCACCCTACATCTTCCTCTCTCAAACTGCCCTTTCTTATCCCCGTGGTTGGTGTCCCTTCCATACCCTCCTTTACCCTACTCTCATAGTGTGTCGTGTGTAAAGAAACAAAATAAATATAAAGCAACACAAATCCAAAAGAAATGCTCTTTTCAGAGCCGCCTTTCACAGTTTAAAAATAGTAGTGGCAAATAAATGGGCTCTGTGCATTTGTTAGAAGTCTGTGGACAGTTCGCGGACATTGAAAATTTTAGGGTGCTGCCCTATCAAAACCATTGCACTTTTCTGTGGGAGGAAGTGGTGGCTCTGAAAAGAGCATTTTGGTGGTTTCCTTGAGTCTCCCAAAATCCAGATAATCTGTTTTCTAAAACACACATCCATAGCTATCTGTTCTTCTCTCAGGAAAAATACTTTCTGTCAAACTCTCTCCTTACACAACACACCCAGTAAACTTTACTGACTAATCCCTTGCTCTACTCTTTCTCATTTGCATGCCTCTCCACCCCAAAATCCCTGTATGTAATACGCGGTGTCTGCGGCCTACCGCCATGTCTGCGGACATATCGAAAATCTGATCATGGAGAATTTAAATTTAAATAGTGTGCCCCATTTCCCCTTTGAGGTTGGCTCTGAAAAGAGCTTTTTTTTGGTTTTTTGCAGATGCTTGACAGACACCTGTTATTTTTTTTTTTTCTTTTTTTTTATATTTACTCCTAAAATCTTCACATAACTTCTCCAAAGCAACCCTTACATACCAAAAGAATGGCATTTCCCATAAAAGCCATAAAAGATAAGTAAATGCCATCTTCATTAAAAATAAACAGCATTACTGGAATCAATATTCTCATTATTACAGAAAAAAAAATACCAGCTCTAAGCATGAAAGCACACATGCCTCGGTTATTGCACACCTAGCAATGTTTTGCTGAGGACAAAAGAACAGAACTATTGTCCCATATTGCTTTAGGTACTAATCCAGAAAAATTGCTTTGGCATTTGGAAGGATGTTCATTACTGCTTGAACCTAGTGTCCAAATCTGCCAACAAAAGTAGGGGCACTGACATAGCCCAAATGGAAAGCACCATAGTGCAAAACTACCACATGGGGACTGTTCATCCTGCCCATATCTTCACAAACTTGTACAATTCCCTGTACATTGCAATCAGGCACAGTGCTCCACACCACCTCCACTCCTTAACATCATAATTGTTTGCCACATGCCTGCATTGAGCATACTGCTGTAAACCATGCACAAACATATCTCCAAGCACCAACACCCTGACTTTCTCCACCTCTGCCATCTTCACTACACACAGTCTCTTTCAACACAAATCCACAACCTCAACATCCTATTGGCTGATCCCTACAGTCCCCTTTCCATGCTGGATTTGCTGGAAAACCCTGGATGTGGCACGCCCTGTCCGCAGACAGCCGCGGTGTCCACAGACCGCGTAACTCTTGGACAGCCCTTCTACCCTTTCCACTTCACTCTCTCTGCCATTCCCTCATTGATACAGCTAAGCAGTCACACAACCATCCACCAATCACATCCAAGACCTCTACATCTAACTCCATCATCAGAGTTCAGCACTTCAAATGTACTGTTGATCACTCTGAGTACAAGTCTCATATCATTGGAAAGCACCTACTACAAAAACTACTGTACAAGTCTCCAGGATTTCTACTTGCAGCTGCATGCATATCCACATGCATGAATACAAACTACAGGTATGCATATTTTCTGCACAGTACATGTACAACTCTTATGAATGCATATAAACAGAGTAACTGCCACTTAACATGTATAACCTATAAAATGAACTTACTGTCATTTTTCCCATCTGCTATAATCAACTGTCACTTCCAAACCTGTCTGCTATGTAAATTTGTATTACACACACAGCTATCTAAAATTATAATACTAAATGATGGGAGAAATAACAGTATAATTGTAGAAAAACACTTAGTAGTGCATTATAAAATTACAAACAGCCAGGATAAGGTCATACATCTTCATACACTCACACAGATAGACACCATCATTGAAAAGCTCCCAGCAGAAATAACACCACTGTCTGTAAATCACATCCTTCTGCTTTATTACCCATACCTTCACAAATGCATACATTCCATGCTTTTCTATACAGTTTCTGCCATTTACCTTATAAAAATTGCAAAATAAGTATAACAGTCAATAACACAGCCTTAAGAAACCAAGTGAGTTTCATACACTTAGTATTCTACTCATTTGCAAAGCATGTTGAACTAACATATTGTAAATAAAATATAAAGCTTGCACATAGGGCAAAGGAAACTGCATGCACGCACTATGTTCAGTTATCAAAGAAGAATACTACTACAAAAACATAAAAATCAACGGGGGTCATTACGACCCAGGCGGTAAGTACGCCAACTTTACCACCATGGTGTAAACTACGTTTACACCATGGTGGATGGCGGATTTACTGCCCCATTCCAAGGTGAGTGGTTAAATCCCCATTTCCCATTTTACCCTTCCCCATTCTCATTTTTGCCCCATAGGGCTAATGGGAGTGGGGAAGGCGCTAATTACGCCACCGTAAATTACGGTGGCGTAATCAGCACCAAGGCGGTTTAGCGCCATGGATTTTAACGGCTGCTAGAAGCAGCCGTTAAAATCGGAATCAGGCGTTAAGGGTTAACGACGGCGTTAACCCTTAACGCCTGAGTTGTAATGAGGCCAACGTCTAAATTAACATCAGTGCTATAAACACACAAAATTACTAACTTCTTTCTTTTACAATTGCAGTGAAGACCACTCTCCTGAAAAGCAGCAGCATCTGAAGTACAAACAACAACTCAGAAGAAACCTGCTCATTCCAAACAAAAAAGTAAGAAAACTACTACCATAATGTTCTTACTGTTACTCAAAAACACTGTAGGGTTGATTCATGAAAATTTGTTCACTGACAAACGCAGATTTGGGCACTATTCTGCTGACAAATCCCCATTTGTTAAACATGGATTAGCAGGCAGAATGGTGCACAAATCCCTGTTTTTCGGTGCACAAATGACATAACACAGCCCCTAGAATGTTAGTATTACAGAATTAATTAATTATACACCATTAGATTTAGCATTAGTGCTTCTCCTCACCACTAGCTTACTTTGTACTGTTATCTGAACCCCCGTATAGTAACACACAAATACAAGAATAGCCTTCCCAACTAGTTGTAGCTGCCCAATGCACAATCACACACCACCACATACATCCTTACCATCATAATCAGACACTCATGCACACAGAATACATACTTTGCAGTACAGCCCAACCCAAATCTTCTTTTTTCAACAGACCCCAAAGAATGCCTGCCAAAAAGCAAGTCCGTAGAAAGCAATGCAGAAGTAGAGCAAATGAAAATAAAAGTGTCCAAAATAAGCATCCATCTCTAGCAGAATTTGTACAAAAAAGTTCAAACAAAAGATCTAATAGAGTCATTAAGCGAAACAAAACAAGCTTCCAATACAAAAACTTTCCCTCCTCTTTCAAAATGTAAAACGAAACAGAGAGTGATTAACAAGAATTCAGCTAAGACTACTGCTAACACTGCTCCTATAAATCTTGATGCAGTGGCAAGTAACCATACCAAAAAGTATTTTAGAAAAAAATTTTCTGTCACTGAATCCTTCAGAATCTTATAAAAACAGGAGAGAAATCATTTATTTTATTTATTTTATTTATTTGTATTTGTAAAGCGCACATACAGCCCACAGGCATCGAGGCGCTGTTGCAGCAGTTGTCTTATTTGCACATATTTGTCTTAGTTACATGAGCATGTAACTCGTAGCTAGTGGTTACAGTGAGCAGCAAACATGCAAAAGCGTTATTGCAAATGGAGGTCATCATACAATAGACATGATTTAGCTCTTGGTTACAGTGATCAAGATACATTTTAGGTGTACAGAACAGCAATAGGTTGGTATGACAAATCAGCCACATTGAAGGGGCAAGACCCTTAGGTGAACAGCATTTTTTGATAGCTTTCCTGAAAGCAAGGTGTGATTCAAGTTTTCTGGCTAGGGAGGGAGGCATTCCAGTGTGTAGCTGCCAGTACTGGAAAGCTGGAGCCTCCTGCTCGCATTCTCTTAGATTTAGGCACAGAGATCATGTTCGTGTAGGCTATTCTGGTAGGTCTGGTGGGTACCTGCTTAACAACTCTTTGTGCTAAGTATAGGGGTGCACGCTTGTTGATGCACTTGTGTGTTAGAGCAAGGCTTTAAAGACTATCCTCTCTTAATGGTAGCCAGTGAGCTTGCTTCTGGTCTCAGAAATGTGTTCCCTTTTAGAGATGCTAGTAGCTGCCCTAAGGGCGTTATTCTGGACTATCTGCACTTTGGAGAGTTTTTTTTGAGGTCCCTAGGAAGAGGGCATTACAGTAGTCTAATCTGGATCCGATTATGGCTCTTGCAATGGTGAGGCAGTTGG